>RJWT010017464.1:0-19324 GCA_004365215.1 Cuniculus paca | reverse complement strand
TGTTAAAGTCCTTGCACAGAAAATAATTAAGCTGACAGCTGGAAATGAATTGTGCAAAATCTTGAACATGAAATTAATGGTTTAAAATTTTGTCTTGAAGGAACAAAACTTAAGCATTTTTGGAAATTATTTTACATAGAAATTCTTTCACACAATGAATTCTGGCTCTAATTTGGGTAAGGAAACTTTGTGAGTAGTCTGAAAAATTCACTGAATATGGCAAAAAGTATAGGAAAAAGACATAGAACACTTGGAAATGATCCAACTGAAGCTAATGACTCCTTTGGCTAAGATCACAAGGATGAAGCAATCAGACATTTCCTGTAGTGCTGGAAACTTGGAAGACAAGCTGGCTGGTTAAAACACTGCTCACATCTATCTGTTGATGCTTGACTGACAAACATATGTGAGGAGCAAAACACTAACTCTTTTGAAAAGCTCTGTTGACAAAGCATGGTATATGAAGGGGAAAGACCACCAAGGTTCCTTTTATTTAATTTTTTATAAGAACCTTTAAGATTTTGATTGAAGACATATTTCCATGGTTACAAAGCAAAGTTATAAGCAAACAGTGCACATGGTTCTATATTTTCTAAAAGCATGCTTTTAAAAGTTTCCTTTATATTAATTTACCAAAGATTCATGATCTTAAGAGGTTTATTAGGCTATACATTACCTTTAAAGAATATTTATAATAGTCTTTAATTTGCCAATTTTGCTATAAAGATTTTTCCATGAAGCAGAACATATATACAGACAAACCTTAGAAATGATAGCTTTAGGATAAGCAATAGCATATAAACACTTTCCTAATTTTCTAATGGGATATTTATATTATATACTGTGTTAATCAGCTTTCCAATTACTAAGACACAATGTCTGACACACACAATTTGGGAAGACATACTTAATTTGACAATGGCTTCAGAGAATTCAGTCCCTCGTCAGATATAAGGCAGAAGCCACATCAGAGAGCCATGGTGGATCAAAGTTGCTCACTTTATGGTGGTCAAGAAGCCATGCAGGAGAGCAATGCCAGAGAGAAGGGGGCCAGTGACCATATATTATTCAAGGTTATGTTTCTATAACCCACTCAGACAAAACTACAAGGGCGCTTTAGTAATCACCTAGGGAGTTCCCAATCAAAAGTCTACACAGTTAAGCTTAACCATCACGTATCTCAAAAGTGAAAATGGGACAAAATACCCAGCAACAAGCTAAAGGAGAGGTTTGTTTCACAGAGATTTAATTTCATGATGGGCTGGTGCGAAGGCAGTGCAGCACCATAGAGGGGCATGGCAGAAGAGAAAGACCACATGGCACAGCAGGCAAGAAGCAGACAGGGATCAAGGGAGGAGGGGGAACACCCTTGCTGGCCACACCCACAATGACCAACCTCTTCCCATCCACTTCACCTCCCCAAATCACACCCAGTCACAACCCACCAAAGGACTAATCCAGTGCCGAGTATCACACACCCATGATGCAGCCACCTCCCTAAAGGGCTCCCTCCATGAGCACGTGAGGCTTTGGGGGACATCTAGATATAAGTAGTAACACCGTCTTTAAATACCAAGATGCTTTCAGGAATGTTTTCTGGAAACCGACTTCCTAGGTTAAAATTCTGCCTCTGGTCTTTAGCAATCCAATCATTTTCAGCAAGTTAATTAATCTTAGTGAATCTCATTTGTCCTACCCATAAATGTGAGTAATAATAATATCATTTACTCAGTTACTGTGAGGACTGAAGAGTTTTATGTATAAAATACTTACAGTAGCTTCCTTCTATGGTGCTACTGTTAGCTATTATTACTGGCAGTACTGTAAGCCTTGATTCTACTGAAAAATCAAGGCAATTTTGGACTTCTTTTCATCATGCACCTGTTCATGCTTGTACACCATCTTACAAGAAGTTCACTTTTTCTCCCCTTCCTGTAATGTATGCTCCTTAAAAACAGGAATTTACATTTACTTTGTTGGTTGTGATATCTCCAGCATTTAAAAGGGTATTTGGAAAATAATAGGAATTTAATAAATACTTGCTGAATGAGTGAATAAATTCTTATCGCACATAACTGAAGCTAACTCAAGTTCCCTTCAATGTCTTATATGTTGATGGTTTGATATTTACGGAGCTATAAAGCAACCCCAAAATACCAAATGGAAGCCAGGGAGATATAAAACGTTTTTATTTTCTCAGGGAAGGCACAGTTTTAGATTCTCACATAACAATTTTGGGGTCTGATAAAGGTTCGTCCGACTCATTCTCACGAGATTACCAGAAGGATGCTTAGTGCTGTCTGCAAGGGTAAATTTGAGTCTGTTCTATTTTCTAGAGCTGCTGTCCTTGTCCATCAAAAAATTAGACTGGCCTGTGTGTGTGCCAGGAAAAGCAGGTCTTCTGTTTCCTATTTACTACTGAGAGAGTTTAGGGGTATGTGCGTGCGTGCGTGCGTGCGTGTATAGAAGGGAAGGCAAGATTATTAGAAGACCTCATTTCACTGCTCCTAAGGATAGGTATGCCTGCTCCATTGCCTACAAGAAGGGCTCTTTTCTTGTCTGCCCAACAAGACTTTTATTGAGTTAATTAGAAGCAGGCTTACAGAATGAAGCAGCACAGAGAAAGGAGAAGTTGGTTCTTATGAGGAGGGACATAAAACTCCTGGGAATAGAAAATAAACCTGAAAATCTGAGAAAGCAGGGAGATGTGCTTAGAGAGACAGAATATTGGACAGCCAACTACATAAAAGGGAATTTGGGACAAAATTAGGGAGCTTCTTGAAAAGTTGTTGAAAAGTATGGTTGTGGGCGATGTGACAGAATGTTCCCTTTTTCATCTCCTTAAGAAACTTCAGTGAATGCTATTTTTAAAGATTTTTAACTTTCCGTTGGTATATTATCTTTGGGGGTGAGCCTTCGCAAGCACCCCACTATGTAATAGATGATATTTTTGCTCTTCTTACACATAGGCAATTTTCATTGATATTCTATTCTAAAATGTTCTATATGATCAATATAAATATTTGGAAACAGTTGCTTATTGATGGGAAAAACAGAAGGTCTATCAGATTTTTAGGTCAATTTTAATTTCCCACTGTTTGAAGTGGTTAGTAAAATCACTAATTGAACTTTTCTTTAAGATTTGGTCAACTTTGGGAATTGGGTATCTAGAATCAAACTGATTACATGTATCCTGGATAACTGAATGAGAATTTCACTTGTATATTTTAATATGTATATTGGTGTATAAAGTAAATGCCTAACCATTATATTTTTACATTTAATGACTGTGAAAGAACTTCTATATAAGTGGGATATACTTCCTTATGACACTGTCACTGAATTTACATAAGTAATATGTGCAATATCATATTTCAAAAAATCTCCAAACTGAGTGTATCAGAGAATACACTTAAATAAAATAAATTAATGGGGAAGAGTTGGTATATGATGAAAGAATTAAATTACTCACCCCTAAAGATATTAAATACAGACAGAATTATTATTTATAAGATTATTTATAAGAATATTATTTATATTATTTATTATTATAAGATAATATAATATTATTTATGATAAGATTCATGCAAAATGAATACTCACTGAAGTGAAATTGATTTTATGAAGAGATTCTAAAATATAATAAAAATACTTGTTATAATCTTAAATTAAAAAATCAGCATGTTATAAGATCAAAACTATGGAAAAGCCTGCTTAGAAAGTAAATCTAGAATAAATACATGTAATATTTTATTATATGAATGTTTTTGGGAAAAACATGTATAATCACTTATGTCATTTTAAATTTGTTTTTCTCATCTGCATATAATATATATTAATCAATTTTACGAGAATAAAATCAAGTAAATGTTTTTAAATGAATAAAACAGAGCCTTGTTCCAATAATGTCACTGTTTTTCTAAAAATCCTCTAGTGAAACACAATATTTATGTTCACATACTGCATAATATTTTCCCATATATATGAATTTTCTTATGTTTGAAGAGAGCACATGCTTATTTCTGATTTCTTTGTTGACACATTTTTGGGAATTGGATGACAAACTTTGTAAGAAAACTTAGAAGAGGACCATAATTCTGCCATAAATTTAGTACAAGTAGGAAAAATTTGATTGGCTCATTCAACTTTTTTTTTCTTCATAAATTATGCTGGCTATGTAGCTAATAAGTAAGGCAAAATTTTATTTCACTGGATCTGAATTAGCTTTTTTTCCTTCAGAAATTGTGTTTATTTGTTCTCAAATATTTACTAGTCTCATCTTCACTTCCCAAAACACTGCCCTGCTCCTTACTGATTTCATAGGGTACAAACATAATTCGCCTCAAATCATCTTAACCTCCACATTATTAGAAGATGAATCCAATGCTCTTTAGAATAACGAATAAATGCTTTCCATGAAGAAAATAGTCTTACTTCTTTCACACTTTATTTCTCATGGTTATAAAAATATTTAGAAAAAAGAAAAGCAGTAGGTTTCCTGTCTTTTGAAAGCATAGGAATTAAATGCAAGATTTCATCATGGAAAAAAACACGTATGTACAAAATACCAAAACCACCAAATATTTATAAACTAATGTTTTACAAGTAGTTTAGGCATGTCTTCATGTTATGCTATCTTCTTTAATAAAACATGTGGCATTTATAATAGCACTGAAAATTTAATACAACAAAAATTTACTCTCATTTTCACAATGAAATATAAAAAGCAAAAGTATTATTTCATTTGTAATCTCCTTACGAGTTTCCGTGAATGCTGAGAAGCACTGTTGTGGTTATTATAAACTAAGAATTATGTAAACCCCAAGTGTTGAGTTTTTGATTTAAAATAAGAAACAGTTTTAGGCAGAATTCTAAAAGTACCCCACCAAGATTCTGCACCCTAACTCCTAATTCCATTAATATGAGGAGATTGCACATCTTGGATGCTATGGTTTGGACCCAGAGTGTCCCCTAAAGCAGGTATATTAGTGCCTGCGTGGGGTACTGGGCAATTATGGGACCACTGAGAGGAGGGATTCTCAGGAGATTTTAAGCAATTCAGGGTATGCCCTTGAGGAAATACTAGGACCCCAGTCCCTTCTTGCTTTCTCTTTTTCACATACTGGCCATGAGGAACTGAATAGTGTATCAGCTATATTTCCTTATGAAGCAAAATGGATTTTAGAGATATAATCACAGTTAATAATCAGTTGCCTTTGGATTAATAGAAAAGGAGATTATCCAGGTGGGCCTTCTCTAATCACAGATTCACTTAAAAGCAGTTTTCTTTTCAAGTAGATTTTTTTTTTTAGTCTCTTCCTAAGAGCCCAGCCAGGATGACACCTCATGGGACCTTAAGCAATCATACCAAAGAAATACAGACTTTTAAAAAATCTGCACTGAGGACTTCAAACTAGCATGTGTTTGCCCATGGCATAAGGAGAGATAGTTAGTAGTACTGTGATAAAGCAGTCTAAAGAGAAAAGAGAGTACATATTTAGTACTGACATATAAAACAGCATTTCCAGGAATATAATCTGATTACAACCAGTTTCAGATGAGAACAAGACCGAGAATTTTCAAGGACTCTTTAGCACCAACTAGTACATCAATGGCTCATTCTCATGCTGAATTTTATCCATATTTCCATCCTCAGTCTTAACTCTGACATCATAGACAGTAAAGAGCTAATACAGAGGAAGCAAAAGATGGCTTATGAAGTCTGTGGATGACGGACTACTATGGCAGAGGAGTCACATGAAGGTAGAGAAGGAGAAAAGCCAGTATTCTCATTTTCTTTCTCATTTGAGAAAAGTCATCTCAAGTGACTCTTTGGGTTTGGCTCTAAATTTAAGGCTATGAATGAAAGACTGTCACCCGTTGTAGCCATATCCTATGCAAGCTTGATGGTGTGGATAACTGAAGCAAAGGTCTTGATTCTTAGTTCCTTAGACTCATTTTTATTCTCACATGGTAGAAAAGGTCCCTGGACTGTCTGATAGTGTAGATAAAGGACACTGCAGGGAAGCTTGCCAGAGAGAATTCCTAGTAGAATGAGGTGCCAAAACAACAACCCCAGGACTAACTCTCTCCAGAGTCAGTCAGGCCTACGGGAGCACCCACATTATCCACTAAGCTCACTCCAGAACCTTCTAGAGTATTCCTGAAATCAGTTGTAATGGCTGTATATTGTATAAGAAACCACATTCAGGGACACAACTCACATTGCAAGTCTGTGTATTTCCAACAGTTTTCTGACAGATGAAATTCAAACTCTTGAGGAAGGAGCACTTTTTGAAATATACACAAGGACCATGTAAAGACACCAGCATCCTTATGGCTTCTGAGCTCTGACTAAAATCACAAAGAAAATTAAATCAGCATTAAATCTATTTTTTCTGTCAACTTAATAATATTTACCTCAAATTATTATTGTAATAATTAGATAAGATAATCTGTGTAAAGAGTTTAACATTTTGGTAGAAACCACTGTTTACCACTACACACAATTCTTCTGGCTTCTCTCTCCTCATTTTATAATATTCTTCTCAAATAATCATACTCATGATCATGGTCTTTATACTAGTGACTCCTAAAATCCAATTACTAGTCTCCAAAATCCTTCTTACATTCTAGACATCTCACCTTCCTATGAATTTCTCAAGTGTCTCAAGTATAAGATGATTCAAAACAAATGTAATATACCCAGGCATGTGCTTTCTATTCCTAAGCATTCTCCACCCAGAATTAACAAGAATTTCCATTCCATTCCTTCATGAATTTACCCCTCCAATCCAACACATGAGATTCATCCCCAACTTTTATCAATTCTGACACCAAAATATTTCAAGTAGAAAGTTCAATTAAAGGAAAAGCTTCGGGGCCATGGCAGCAATAGTAAAAAGAGAAAGAAGACAGATGAGATGCAATTCTCTCCAATCTCATCATCCCTTCTTGCCTTAATTGTGTGTGTGTCTTCAATGGAAATAAATTCAACCTAAATGTGTCCCCATAGTTAAATGATAAGGTTTGGTCCAAAGCAGTCTTTCTGCATAGTAAACTGTGCCCTAACTCGATATGCAAACAAATTGTAATCCAACCTAGATGTACATCCTTGCAACCAAGCAACTGAGTCTGTTAGTCATCGCAGTCAAGTTTCACCTAGTCACATCTCCCGACTGGTCAGATCTTATTTATGGCAAATGCCTCACTGCACCACCACCATTACAAGGCAAAGCCTGACTGCAACCAATCAGGTTGATTTTATGCATCATTTCCTTTTCTCTGGCTATAAATATTAATCTGTGCATATAGCAGAGAAAGGTATTCTGAATCATCTTTCCCTGGAATGCTGCCCAGTTCTAAACATTTTTCTGGCTTAAGGTAAATGTGGTTAAATCTAACTGGCTTCAGTTTTTTTTTTGACATACATTTAAAACTAAATTTAGAAATTGATACAACCTTCTTTTACAAATACCCAAAGATCTAAAATAATTCATAATATGTATTTAATTAAAACTCAAGGTCCCCATTTTGTGTTCAAGAAGTCGATCATATTTCTGTAATGTTTCTATACCTACAAGTTTTATTTCATGGAAAACTATTTGTCATGTCAGTGAATGTAATGTAATCTTCATGTCACTCTTAAGTGAAAATGGCATGTTACAAAATCATGTGCATAACATCATTGAATATTTTTTAAATCCTAAAAATAGTAGTGAGCAACTAAGTCATTTTGTTTACCCCTGGTTGGAACAGCTAGAAATGATTTATAGTCTTTTGATTGTCTAAACTTCCAAATATACTGTTATGAACTTGTGGAATTTTTATAATGAAAAAATACAGACAGAAGAGACAGATGATAGGTAGATGATAACCAAAGTTTCTTTACTATCATACCTCAGACAGAAGATCGGGGAAAGGAAAGAATAAGAAACAGTCATTTTTGGTTTTCTACTGCCTACCTCTATTGGGCTTCAGTTTGAAACTATCCACGATTCTCAACCGTTAGTGGTTTTGGTTTTGATTTTGGTTCTGGTTCTGGTTCTGGTTCTGGCTTTGGTTCTTGTTTTTGCTATTTTCCTCCAATGGTTCATGTTAGAACTACTTTGTCTTCTCCACACAAAACCACAAAATTTAAGTTAGCTCTGCATGTCATTTGGTATCACTAGAAAATCGGCAACTGACTATGGCTGTGGTCATATTCTAAAAACATCAGGAAAGAGTAAAATTGTATCACTTTATCGTTCCTCTTGCATGACCATTCTATGCTTGCCCATAATGTAGCCCTCAGTTACAGAAGCCAGGAGAGCAACTCAAACTCTTCTTTGAGAGAAATACAAGTTTAGTTTTAGGAGACTATTTATAGCTCTTCCATGTTTGTGTAGAGGAAAACAATAATGCAGAGGCTAAAATGGGTCCCCTGTTTAGTTAACTTCTGAGAGTGAAGGTTAAGGTTTATTCATGCCTGAAATGAACAAAGTAATCCCCACTGAAATTATTATTGTAGTGGTTGTCAACCCTGGTGACATATGAAAATACGGACAACTCTTAACTGAATCAGAATATTTGGGGTAGGACCTGGGCATCTGTATTTTGTAAAAGTTTTCCAGAATATTTTAAGGTACACTTAAGTTTAGAAAGTGGTGATTTAATGAAAGCTTTATGTTGTGTGTAGGTGGAGAGTGAGGCAGGTAAATTCTTGTGGCATACACTGATTGTACAACGTTTCTTCCTTTCTTCTCCAAGGGTCCTTTAATCTTACTCTTAAGTGAAATTTCTATCTTCTTATAGACATAATCTCATTTATCGTTTGCCATTACTATCTCCTGCAGTTTAAAAAGTGTATTTTCAAGGAGATATAATCAAGCAACAAAGCAAGCAACCTTTAAATCCCCACATTCTCATGTTTTTATTTTTCAGGAATACTGGAAGTCCTAATAAATAATTCCTGTGTTACACCTAATTCCTCTTAAAGGATTAGCTGCAGTCTATCTACTTTCTTTGTGTGATCTATCCTCCTTTTTTCCATGAAGATTTACTAAACCTACTGGTATAATTAAGTATTGATGGTGTGCACACATCAGCGAATATGTAATAGGCTCTTTGCCTATTGGACAATGGTGTATGAAGTACATGCTCTCATATCAATTGTCATTAGATGCAAAAGAGAGCACTAAATCTCTCTCTTGACAGAGCATTCACATGTTAACTCTAGACAACCAAGTCTCCATGTTTTCCAAAGAAAATACAAAGCTCTGATCTATCCTTGGTGATATTTTATTTTCACTTGACACCTCATTTGTTTGTGTTGTAAGCCACACTTTCATGATACAGTGAACTTTTTTTCTTTTTTATTAGTAGCAAGAAGTTTGTTTTTTTGTCTTTTATTTTTTGGTTTTTTGTTTTTTTTTTTTTACTATATTTTCACTCTGGGCTACAGAACAATTTAGTTTGGTACACTAAGGATGTGTTCTAAAAAAATTGAATTGTGAAAATGGTGAGTAATGATGCTTTACAAATCCAGCCTGTCGATGTTTATTATGTTCTTATGGGAGCAACATAAACGTATGTTACATTTTCAAGCCATACAAACATAAAGAGATAGTTGATTTCTCTCTAGAGCTTGGTGTCTAATTCAGGAGCTAAATCTTAGGTTTAAGAATACTTCTCAGAGTAATGTAATACTGTAAATTCTGTACAAATCCAGCTTTCATGTGTGCAGTCTGTGGTAGATGAAGCCACGCAGCTGTGTGCTTGATTGCTCAATGAAGGACCAGGGACAGAGCTGATCAAGAAGATGATCATCACACAACCACAATGGGGCAGGCAGTTGAACAGCAAGTATGTTACTAAGCTTCAGGGCAAAACTGAGACAAATAGACATGCTACATGATATACTGATTAATAGACTCCAAGGCAATGAATACCTCAAGTTGTCTCAAGAAAAGAGTTATGATTATTTGAAAAGTTGATTTACTTGGAAATGTGCTAAAAAAAGAAAAAAGAAAAATCTTAGCTACCAAGTAGTTCAGCTTTGCTCAGTTTTGTCCAGTTTGGTCCCACTCTCCTTTTGCAGGATGAAGCAGAGGGAGGAAAAGTTCAGTGCTAGGTCTGAGCGCGAAACACACAACAGATGCTCCAAGATCCGGAGTCACTCTGTAGTGAGGGCACAGGCTGAACTGCAACTCAGCAAGTCAAAGACCAATGCCAGACAAGAGAAGTCCATGGAAAGCAAAAGGAGATCTGAAGGATAGGCCAGCAAAGCCCCACCTGTGGGCGACAGAGGGGAAGGCAAAAGGAACCATACTATGTCTATGTGCAGGGATCTGGGCAGTTTTTTTTTCTGGGCCAGTAGTTCAGAGGAGTAGGTAAGTGAAATGCTCAGCATCTGATGAGCAGTGAGCACAAGACCCATGAAGCCTTCGGGTTTACCTCTCTGGATAAAAACCTAAAGACACAAAGGCAAGAAAAGAGAATGGTATTTTGTCTGCTGTCAGAAGAAGTTCCACAATAGCTAAAAATAAGGTGAGTTACAGTTATCGATCATCATTACATCCATCGGACTCTAAAGAAGTCAGAAATATGAGAAGAAAAAAACATGTTGGAAAATTATTATTGTAAGGAAAGAACTAGAAAAAAACAGAAGGAATTTGGACAACCAGTCTGTCTCAGTTCCATTGCTGTGACTATTATATTAGTGTATTTAATAAGCATCAAAAAGGTCACATTTGCTCGAACTTGCATATCCCCTGCTAGCACTTTGTAGATGAAGGGTCCATCCAGAGAAATAAATTACTGGAAAGTATATTTTCTGCTACATAGATATATTTGAGGACAAGATAAATCATTTTCTCACTGGGAGATTTTTTTTCTTTTCCTAAATTAGTTATTTTTCTTATTATTAGTACATATCTACAGTACATTCAGTTTACAGTCATCTTGGGGAATGTGCACATGTACATAATACAGCTTGGTTCTTTTTTTAAAAAAATTAAAAGTGCTGGGGATATAGCTCAGCGGCACAAGTGCTTGCTTGTCGAGTGAGGTCATGAGTTAATCCTTGGTACAAAAAAAAAAAAAGAGAGATGACTCGTTTTAAAGGAATATTTAGGTTTACTGGATTTTATTAGTGAAAGTGTATCCTCCAAACAACGACATTTCATACATCTGGACTACTTTAGCTTCCAATCTATTCCTGAGGGCAAGTATGCAATGAGTTTCTCAAGGCCAAAACACTGATAGAATGGAGGGCATTTAATATTTTCTTCTTTCATGAGTCAGGGTTCTATGTACCTTTAAAATTCATTTAAAATCTAATGTCTTTTATTATCTAACCTAATATCATTTAATATCGTCTTTAATGTTGATTTGTACCTTTACATTTAAGGAGGAGCTAACGTTTATAAAACGTGAAGCTTTGAACCTTCTTCCTTTGTAATGGCAAACGTATTAAGCCGAGATATATAGGTAAGTAGCTCATTTACTTGAGCTGAGTAGGAAAGAGCTGCTGCTGTGGATTGCAAGCAGAGGCCGTGCAAACCGAGGGACGTGTGACAGTCCCCCCTTTATCCTGCGCACCCTTTATCCTTTGGCCTTGCAGTTCAGACAAGCAGCTCCCTCCTCCCACTGGTCCTCTTAGGGAGTACAAGCCATGGGTAAAGGAGTGTGATTATAGATAGGGCTCAAATTTTTAAATAGAAATAAATCTATCTTTTCAAAATATGGGTTTTATTCTCAATTTCCTCCTTTCTATACTTAAATTCTTAAAATATCCTTCAAAAATGATGAGGATAATGCTTGAGTTTTGTTGTTATTGTTGTTAAACCGATACAATTGCTGGTATTGCTTACTAATTTAACAATAAAATTTTTAATATTTTTTGGAAATTTATTAGTGCATTAACCCTATACTTACAGGCTATTAATATACACTATAGGATGTATACAATGGCAATATATTAAAACTTGAGACATCTTGACAGTCAAGAGAACACTTGAGAATGAAGACAAAAATTTTCTCTCACTGGCTTAAAACCATTCCTGCATCAGGTTAATTCACGGCAAACCATTTATGGCATGCTTACACATTCCTAGAAATACACATAGATTATTGCTTTCTTATTAGTAAGATGGAAATGCAGTGAACATTTGCAGCAAAGTTCTTTTAAGTGATATGGTCAGAAGTACTTTTTAAAAACCGAGGAACTTCGGAAAGAAAGAGATTGTGTACTTGTTATGGAAAGCATCACACAGGAAATTTTTTGCTTTGAGTAAATTCGTTTATCTAAAATGTAATAATAAAGTTTTGCATTGATGCTGTCTTTTATTATGAGGGATTAATTGTTTCTGGAGAGCTCACAAAGTCAGAGGAAATAGGGCTACTCCAAAGTCTGGCACGAATCCATGGGCTACCACCAAAGTTGTAACAGTTTCATAGGAAGTTAGATTTATAGCAATAATAAATACAAAAAAAATTGATACAGCAGAGTTATGGTTGCTCCAGGTTCAAGAACAGACTGAACTTACACATGAGAAACAGTGATAGCTTGCACTTTAGAAGTAATAACACCTGCAATTTGCAGGCAGGCTCTCCAACTAAAAGAAACAATTGTGTCATTCAAAAATAAGCTCCCTATAGGTAGTTTTTGTTTCTATTAAATTTGTACAGACTCACATAGACTTTTGGCACATATATTGCAAATAAATCATATACGTACCAACATCAATACCATGTCCATACCTCACATAGTTTGGAAGTTGCATGGTGAAGGAGAAATGCATAGACTTCAAAGCCAGATAAATCTATGGCGGTGTCTTTCTTGCTAGGGAAAAATCAGCTGCCTTCATTAAGGTTTCTTATTTGGAAAACTCAGGTAACACATTTTTTTTATAAGACTTTTATGAAGACTAAACAAACTGTCATGTAAGTAACCCCTAATGGTAAAATTGCAGTTTTTAGTGAGGTGCAAAGATTTGTTAAATGCAGCATAACAAATTAACATGAAAGAAAAAATTGGTAAGGTAGGTGACCAAGAATCAGTTTCAAAAAACTTCAAGGACCCCTAAGCCAAATAGAGATAAGGATGAACAACACAAATATGAGAACCGTGTGTGTAATTTTTAATTTTCCATCAAAAATCTAAGATGAGGTGAAATTAGTTTTAATAATATATAATATATATATATTTAACTCAATATTTCAATGATATTTTGCATTTTCTATGCTGTCTTTGAAGTTGGCTGTGTACTTTACACTTATAGCACAGCTTAATGGGGAGCACAATTCAAGTTCTTAATAATAACATATGACTAATGACTTTACCATTGAGCAGTGTATATTTAAAACTCAGTAGCTCCCAGAGTGTGATCCCTCTACTAGTAGAAGCAGCATCACCTAAACTTGGATAAAAGAAAATTCTCTAGCCTCATCCCAGAGCTGTTAAACTAAGTACTCTGGCATTGGAGCCTAATTTTTTTTTTTTGTTTTAACAGACTCTCCTGATAACTATGATGGCCACTAAAGTTTGAGTACCATTAATTCATAATGACACACTTCTCAAATTTTAACAAAGACTTAAGGTCTTTTATTTTTTTTTTTTGAGACAGGGTCTCACTACGTAGTTCATGCTAGCCTTGAACTCACAGAGATCCTCCTGCCTCAGCCTCCCAAGTGCAGGAAAGTGCCACCACGCCCTGCCAGAGGTCTAGTTAAGTGTCTGATTCACTAGATTTCAAGCAGGATTTGACAGTTCATGTCTTACAATTACACAGTAATAGAGACACCACTGGTCTGCACCATACATGGAGTGCTTAGGGACTGATAGAGGGTTCAACTCCACATGCCACCCCAGGATTGATAATCACAGGTCTAGAATGTGAAAGGGGGTGACAGATTATTACAAGGAGTTTTGAAGGAAAACCTGTAAGTCCCGCCCTCGTTCACAAGGGAAGACCAAGTCCTACTTTCACTTGAAGCATATTAAGAGGAATTGATGGATTCTGAAGAGCGTGAGATGTTTGGCCTGGGTTTAGGGGACACAGCGATCTAGATTCAGGCACCCCACCTGCACGGGATGTCTGAGCAGCAGGAGTTGTGACTGTAAGTCACTCTGGCGGGGGAGTCAGGCTGGATTAATGAATACCCTCTGAAGATGGATTTAACAGGTGAGCTCCTGTCACCTCAGAATTCATAGCTTGAAGCTGTGCTCACCAGTACCTCAGAATGTGACCGTATCTGAAGACGCAGCCCGTAAAGAGGTGATTAGGTAGAGTGAGACCCGGGTAGTCTCACAATCTGCAGCTTCAGTGGGAAGCCTGGCCAGGAGCCTCTACCAAGCTGATGATAGCAGCCATGAGAGAATCAGCTTGAATATCTTAAATGATTTTAAATTTTATTTATATCTGATATGTTTTCTGTATCTATATAAACTCTATTAATATATATTTATAGTTAGAATCTTAATATGCTTACAGGCTCAGAGAATTTAACTTGAGGTTCAAAAATAACTTGAACCTTTTCTTCACTCTGCAATTAGCAAGTAAGGAGATGCTCAGGGGCAGAAGGAAATGAGTTTCAAACCCTGTCGGAAGTCTTGTGTGACATTTATCATTTGAACTTGGATTATTGACAAATTAGGTGTTCAAAACTACAGACATTTGCTGTTTGTGACTCAAAGTAAACTCAGAACCTTCTACTTTATAAGAAAGTCCAAAAAATATCATGGACTTACCACTATTTTTACATAAGAGTACGAGTAGGTGACAGAAAATGTTGTGGTGGCATCTTGTGAGTCCTGTTTGTCCCGTGAAAATACTATTCATTGTATAAAATGCTATGACGATTTCCAGTCTCAAATCATCATGCTGCATAAGCAAAAGAAACCATCGACCATAAAGTTCATAACAAATAAAGGTGGATCCTGGAAGCAATACTGAACTTTATCCTGGTATCAGACATAATCAACAAAATACGCATTTTGCTCCCAAGATCAAGTGAATAGGTCACTGAAGTCTAAAAATTTGTGCAAATAACTTTCCTTAGTCTTCTGTTAATGGCGTATCAGCATTTTGTAGCTTTGAGTCAATAATATTTTTCTTTAAAAATTCCATTTCCTAGAGGGATGCCCCAGAAGGGAACCCTGCTCATGATGGTAAAGTGTAACTATGAAATAAGAGTACGGTTAAATACATGGGTTTTACTGATGTTTATCATCCTCAAAGTTTGCAAAAAGAGGTTTATAAGTAAACATGCCAGGAAAAAATCTTTTCCAACATTGTTTTTACTGCTTTTTGTTTCTATTACTTCATCCTAAAAAAACTCTAGAGTAAACTGACCCTCTGTTTTCTCTCACGCATTAACCTTTGTTTACAAGAACACCAGGTACCTATCTAGAGAACACAGGTAGGGTTACAAGATGTACATAAAACTTCTAGAGACTACTGAATCCTTAAACTTGAAATTATGTTAAAAGCAATGCTATGGAAATGAAAAGTGGCAGAATTTTCTTGAAGAGAAAAATATAGTCATTTCAATATTCCATCAATTTTTATTAATCCCTTAAGGATATATGTATGTATGTATTGACATTAGTTTCAGAAAATAGTATTTATCTATTAGAAATTACAAAATAAAAATAGAATCAGAGTAACTATAGAGGTTCGTAGAAATTCAATTAACAAATCTAATTAGCACTCATAACAGTGTATTAATCCAAATATTTATTCTTCTTTCCTTTTACCAACAATCTTCTGTTTTCAATTTAAGATCAGATCTACCATAGTGCAGAGACTTATAGAAGCCTTAAATTTCTGACTTTTTGTCAGACTCACAAGTCTTCCAACAGTGTTCAGATTGTTAATATTAATCAAATATTTTAAGCAATAATAAATTTTAAACATGTGTTCTAAAAGTATTTCTTTGAACTATTCCACCCTCCATTTCTTAAAGCATGTCATACTTTCTGGCTAAATGTGTCTATATGAAAAGTTGATCATGACTAGGGAATTTTTCAGTCACACTTCTCCACTAATGCTCATTAAGAATCTATGCTGAACCAACCAGATCCAATGGTGCTGTACCTATTGAATGAAACAACCTCCTGACTTTGGAAAGCTGACAGCTCAAGAGAAGACTCTGACATGTAAATATAGGATGTATAATAATATTTTAAGTATTGCTAACAAGTGATAAATTATAGATTATTTTAAGACAAAGATTAGGACAACTGACAATGCCTAGAAAAATTAAAAAGAATTTTAAAAGAGTACTCTTTTCAAGCTGACAAATGAGCAGTGCATGTAGAATAGTGCACATTGTGTTACAGGAGTCATTGGAAGATTAAGATAAAATGCATAATTCAAATTCCATTTTACTAAAACTTAACACAGGACTGGATATGGGATAGCTTCTCAATAAATGCCTGACGATTGACTGATCCAGGTGAAGTAGGATTAGGAAACACTGATGTTTCCTCCTACTCTTCTGTATTCCTATATCAATGTATCAAATTGGAACTCCTTTAGAAAAACCCACAGGTCTGAACCCGTATTTTTAGGGTACTCAAAAGGAGGTAAAAAGTAAGCCGAGTGCGAGTGTAAAGGGAATCCTGCTTATCTTTCCCATCCAGTTCTCCAGACTGCCCTTTACACTGGGGAACGCCGAAAGCCTTCTCAGAACTCAGAGCACAACCTGCTATAAGAATATTCCAGTGCAACACGATTTCTATATAAAGAACAATGAAAGAGCAATGTAAATAGCATGGATTCTGAGTTTAATTCTAAAATTACCTCTGAACAGAATACAGGTGAGGAGTCAAGCAAAAATGAGAATAATTAACCTGGTAATGACTAAGGATACAAGTCTTTACCTTATGTTACAGCAATGGGGCCCTTTAGCTAGGAAATTTCTTTCTGTAACACTGAACATTTTGCCAAACAGTAATTCAGATATAAAGGCTGTTTTCTTCAGAGAATTATTATTCTGGTGAAGTGCAAGTGTGAGAGGGGCAAGTGTGCCTCCCATAGTAGACCTGAAGACTGCAAGAGTTAACAGTAAGATCAGACAGTTTGGACACTGCTGCTTTTACTAGCATGTAAAATGCAATATATGCTTTTTGCAATCATCTTGTTGAGTTGGCACATGTACATAATGAAGACTTTCTTTTTTGAATCCCCTTCTCTCTCCCCTCCTCTCCTTTCCCCCTTTTCATTCTTCTTCTTATTATTATTATTATTATTATTATTATTTATTTTTTTGCGGCGCCGGGGATTGAACTCACGACCCTGCGCTTGCCAGGCAGGCGCTTAGGCCCCGCCCTTTTTTCATTCTCATCGACAATAATCTTAATTCATGTTTATGACATATAATGTTCACTGAGGTTATTAGGAACTTGTGTATAGCATATCTTCACTCTATGTCCCCACCGATACATTATTTTTAACTATACATAAATTCTAACTTATCAGGTTTGGTCATCTCATTACCTAGCAAACTGCCTAGCACATGGCAAATGTTTAATCAGGCTAAAAGAAAGAATAAATGCCTAAATGACAACAGGCACTCTATTGTGAGCTAGTAACTTTCCAACCAATAATAGGTAAAACCTGTCTTTCCAGGAATCTGAGGCACGAAGACAGCAATAAGGGTGAGGCCAACCTGGGCTATATAACAAGACTGTCTCAAAAAAAAAAAAAAAAAAGTCACTGACCAGAAGGTCAAAATATCAAGCTAAATGTAAGCACTGGTTGGTGATCTCTTCTCATAGAACTGTGTGGTAAATATTTTTAAATTGTTAAGGCCCGATTAATGTGCTGCATGTACTCCTCTGCCATTATGATGTACAATTAGCCATAAGCAATAAGTAAAGAAAAAAGTGTGTTTGTGTTGCAATAAAACCTTATTTACAGAAACAGCAGTGCAAAGGATTGGGTATGTGGGCTATAGTTTCTCAACCCCTCATTTTATGTAAACGTTCCCTTTGCACAATTTTTATAAAGATACAGGTAAGAAATAAAATTTTAAAGTATTTAATTTAAATCAGTAAAATTCACTTTGATTTTGCAAATGCAAATTTATTATTAGATCTACACAATTACAAAAGGAGATTTCCCCCCCCATGGGGGAATACAGGGAACTAAAAGGCCTTTGCACTGAGATACATTCCCAGTCTTTTATTCTTTATTTTGAGACAGGATCTCATTCCCTAAATTGGGCTGACTTGGCATTGTCCTGCCTCAGCTTCCCACAGTGCAAGTATTACAGGCACACGCCATCACAACTGCTTACAAAAGGAAATTTCAAATGATTGCTTTGCTCATTATAAATATTTGGAATACAGTTTCTTTCCCATGTCTCATTGTATTCAGAGTTGTAGATAAAATTATTACATAACACACTGCTGACTCACATTTCTTAAGTCTATTTTCATTGAAAACAGCATAGAATTTGCAGTATTGAAGCTTAGTGGGATAAGAGCCAAAGGAAGAAGAAAATCAGGAAGGAAGGAAGGAAGGAAAAGAAAGCAGAGGAAAGGGTGTGGAGGCAGAGACTAGCTGAGTGTTATCCCTATGGGTTCTGTGGCTGTACTCAAGATATATTTGCCTGTCAAGATTCACATTTTTGAAATAGCTCTATTTTCTTCTATTATAATACTAACGCTAACAATTTGTGTAACTCTGACATTTATGCCATTTATACAGAAAATTTCTACCTCATTTCAAAAACTGGAAGAGAATAATTACTGCTGTTATATAAAACGCAACTGTAGAAAAGATCTCTAAGCAATCACATACCTGATAAATAATTTTAATGAGTTAAAGCAAAATGTTTCAGGTACAAACCACAAGCTGCAAAAACTTACTGATTGCTTTGGCTACATAAGTACCATGAGTTTGACTCACAGGCACCACAATTTAATGTTCAAAGTAAACAGTTTTGCCTTTCTTTCTTCTACTTGGTTTTCTAGATTGACTGGAGGATAGAAGAAAAAATGCCTCTCTAATGACAGTAATTGTTGGCTGATGGCAGGCGTGCTGTCAAATTAGTCTGAATGTCCATTTAAAGCCAAAGTTCTACGTGAGTTGCTAAACTCTTAAGGTTTTTAGCTGAAACACAGAACTGATTTATTTTACCAACTGCATTAACCTCATTTTGCATACTCATCAGTTCCTTATACAGGGCAAAGTAAATGCATCTTGATGTTTTATAAAATTGAATTGAACATCACAGGATTCACATTTAAAAGCTTCCCATTACTCTAATAACAAGAATGACCAAGTCTTCCAGAGTCTTCATTACTAGTACTTAAACGAAGCTGCAGTAATAG
>RJWT010017463.1:0-19327 GCA_004365215.1 Cuniculus paca | reverse complement strand
GCCTGCAGCTCTCCTTCACTCCCGCGCCTCTCTGCAGAGACCTCTCGGGTCAACCGCAGCTGCGACCATGACCGCAACCGCGACCGCGCGTCTCCAGGCTCAGCAGGTCTTCTGGCAGGGTGAATCCGGCTCCAGGCTGAGGCACTGCCAGCCACCACCTTCTCCTTCGTTTAAATTCTTTTTATTCTCTTTGTGGGCTTCGAGTCATATTTTAGATTCTTCCTTGGTTCAGGGGACCCAGTTCCATCCTTCTTGTCCTCTCCATGATGTTACATTCCAGCATCTGAACTGTTTCTCTCAGAGAGACTGTTTACTCTGCTGCTTACTGTTCCGCCATCTTTAGCTCCATACTGTGTCATTCTTAACTCCTCTCCAGGTCTTCCAGTTTCCGCTTTCTTTCTATTTATTTTATAACAGATGTCTCCTGCTTATATCTGTGCCTTTTGCTTCTGATCTTCATCTGACTAAAGGAAGATTTTTCTGGTCTGTTTTTCAGTATCACCAGCAAGCTATGAAGAGCTATGGAGTTAGTTCTTCATAAGTTTTTCTTTTGATCATCATTCACCCTCAGTTAATTCGCTCAAGCGAAGAGTAAAATCTCTGAAGGAGAGTAGCAAGAAGGATAGCATTTAGCTCTATCCAAGTTATCACTATTTGCAGATGACATGATACTCTACATAGAAGACCCACAAAACTCCATAGAAAGACTCCTGGATATCATAACCAAATTCAGTAATGTAGCTGGATACAAAATCAATACTCAGAAATCAGTCGTGTTCCTGTACACAAACAACAAATGCACTGAGAGAGAAATAAGAGAAACCACACCCTTTACAATAGCATCCAAAAAAATGAAATACTTAGGAATCAACCTAACAAAGGAAGCTCAGGTTTTTTCATGCATAGCAGTGTCAAATTTCTCCCTCATCCCAGCAGTACAGCAGTTTCTTTTCTGGCCTTCACTGGCATTTTTAACCAACATATACATAGCACATAGATTTGGACATTTTGTTGTTATCCTGCAAGAGTCATGTCAAGCATCGTGTCAGTTGACTTGAATACACCATTTTCCCACAGAATTCTTTGGCTTAACACAATGGAAAAGTGCAAGAGAAACATAGGCCTCAGGAAAAAACTGAGCCACGAATCACCAGCTCATCGCTCTTCTCTTCCTTTTTATTGGTTCACATTACGCACCAACTTTTCATCTAACACAGCTTAGGGCCACTGTCTCTCAAGAATCAGAACCCCAGAGAACACAGAATTTCAGAAACAAAGATCCAGTGGCAGTTTCGTGAATTCACGACACATGACATATTAGATTGAGCTCTAAGCAAGGAGAAAAACAGTCTATAAGCAATTAAGCAGAGCTCATTTAAACTTGTCACACTGGTGGTGAAGTATTGATGTTTTCATAGGTCAGTAGCCTAGGAGTCAAAGGAGGGAGATATTGCTAAATCTTTCCAAACCAAGGAAACACATGTATATAAAAATATATAAGAGAAACATATAAAAAAGGCTTGTGTAAGGGTGTCCTTAAAAGAGAGGCAGAAAGCACACAGTTCCTTGATATCTTTTAAATTTTTGTGCAACTGTGTTCTGGCTGCACCTGAATCTTGCATACCCAGTGGCCAGTGGCCAGTAGCCAACGTAGAGAGATCCTACTCCCACATTCTTTATCTGAAAGTGAGTGTTGCAAAGATTTCTATATAACTATGCAGCAATAGAAATTCCCTATTCCTGGAGGCTACATCTTGTTTTTCCAGGGTTCAACAATTGTGCTTCCTTAAGCTAACTCCTTCCCGTCATCTCTCAGGAAAGGGAGAAGTGAACTCCCATACCCAGTCTGATTTGTCTCTATTTATTTATTCACAAAGTTTAAGATGTGTTTGAGAAGTTTGTCCATTCAAATATTCTAAAAACAAACAATTTTACCTAGTCAGAACATTATTAACTGACCTAAAATTGGATCTAAAGTTAAAAGTTTTGATTACTTAACCTCTTAGTTAAATAGTGATAGAATTACTTCATTGGATAGCATTCACAATTAATCTGACATTCGTTGAAGGTTCGGTATTGGAACTTCACCGTGCTTCCATTTGTACTGTTTTAGTTGTTTTGGAGCTTACTGTTTTGCTTCATTTCTGTATTTCCAAGTTTGCAATACCATCATTCCTTAACTTTCAAAGTACCAGCAGCGAGACACTTGCTTCAAAAGAACTGCAATCATGCCCACTCGAATGACCTTTCCTTGAGAGACTGTACATCAAATTCAGTATGTTCAACTGACAATATGGTTTCCATATCATAGCCTACACTGTATCAGATTTAAGTCCTAGTTTTCAAAAACGAAAAGGTTCTGTTTCCCTTGCAGCCATTTGCATCTAATTAATATAGTCTTTGTAAAATCCATTGCTATGGTGATAAAAGTGCTAGGCTGAAAAAAAACTTTTAAAATGCCAGCACAGTGTGTCTTATATTTACAACTCTTTGATAATGCTAGCATCTTATCGTTCTAACCTTTTTATCATCCCTAGACAGAGACAAGTATACCTTTTACTTTGAACTTTACAGTAGTTGCCCTAAACAACAGATTTTATAATGAACTGAATTGACTACTTTTGATGTGACTTATAATTGTGCATTTCAGTTTTAGAAACTATTCTGACATGTCATGTTTGTACCTTTGACAAACTGACCCACTTTTTGAAATGCTTTCAAATCTATGGTTGAGTTAATGACCTAAATCCCCATCTTGATGGGTTCAGTGCATTTGACATCTTTCTCATAGAAGCAGGGAGCTGTGTGATAGCTGGACATTATTCATAACAGCCTAACCATACCAGGAGCTTAATTGAAGCACGGTTTGCAAATGAGAGCAGGAAATCAACCGAATAATTCAGTCTTCTCTTTAGCAGTATTCATGAAAGTTTAACTGGAAAGTTTACTCCAAACTCTCAGCACATCAATTTATCTTAGCAACAAATTATTTACAAATTAAAATGTATCCAAACACTTTAACCGTGTTTAAATTGTAGGAGATCTGGGCATGTGTGTAATGCTGCTACCAATTTTATCACTATAATGTCATAAGGATCTTTAGCACACAGAATTACAATGAATGTGGTGGTTCAGGGATTAAAATCTCCTTAAATACTCATTCACATGACAGACTGGAGCAATTAGTGTATAGCAACAATGGTGCATAGATAACAAGAGTGTCTCATACATTTCCGCCGAGAGTCATCTTCCATTATAATCATCCTAATGAAAAAATCAGTGGTTGAAGGGAACTGCTATTGGTATAACATTAAAAAAATTAAAAAAAGAAATGAACACTAAAAAACATCATTAAAGTCACATTAAGGAACTGATTGAAATTGACCAGAAAGGAAACAGTCATGGA
This sequence comes from Cuniculus paca, assembly GCA_004365215.1. Taxonomy (NCBI): domain Eukaryota; kingdom Metazoa; phylum Chordata; class Mammalia; order Rodentia; family Cuniculidae; genus Cuniculus; species Cuniculus paca. The sequence continues at coordinate 15,921 of RJWT010017463.1, read as the reverse complement.
GCTGTCATTACCACCCCTTTCTTACAGCTTTCAGTCCAGGTGTTACAAAAATCTCTTGTCAGTGGGTGCTTGTATTATTATATCTTCGTAGCGTATTGTATGTAAAGAACAAAATGACAGACCTAATGATTCTAGTAGTTCCAGCTTGTCAGCTGAGGCTTAATATGTGCCATGGAATCTATTCTCCAGGTATTTTCATTCATGTATGGAAGTTTGTATGAAAGACTTGAAGTTTTTGAAAAAATTATCTTATTATGGACATCAGTTTAAAAGCAGTCACTTAAAACTAGCTGTGCTCAGCATATTTACATACATATTTTCAAGTAATTCTATTCTTACCTCTTTAATATACTGTTACCTTCTTAAAACTAAAACAAAAGAAAAGAAAAGAAAAATATTTTTCCAAAGTGAAGGTAAGTCAGAAGGAAAAATTTAACTGAGATTGAGGGCAACAGAAGCAGAGTGTGTAAATCAATACATGGGGTGGAATTGGTTTGTTGTAACATCAACCTGCCGTGCTAACAGATGGAAGCATGATGTATGTGTGGACATGGGATGGAAGGCTCAAGCCAGGAAAGTCTGACGATGATGCAGTGAGAGAACATGTTGACAGCAAGGTTCATTTAGTACCACTTTCCCCTGATCCTTGAACAACTGGCTTGGTATTGAGTTGCCATCCTTGGCAAGCAACAAATCAAATCCAGCTCATCTACATGTAAAATAGCCTCAGCGAATTATTCAATCTGATAATGTTCTTTCCAACTATTTATCCTATAGTATAATTAAAGCCTGTTATTGATTGTTAGAATCTGAAAGTGATAAATCTATTGGAATTCTAATGTAGGGAGAGAGAAAGGTGGGAGAAGTTATGCTTAGTTAATAAGTCACAAAATATTTATCATAAATACAATGAATGTTCTTTTCATGTATTCTGATTGCAGAATGGAATACTTGAAACATACAGCACCTCTGCCAAGAGTAGTTTGAGTGCAAACGTGGGATCTGGTGTATTGTCCTGATACTCACCTTCTATTCTTTCATTAGCTATTGGACAACAGTCAGGATATCCTTGTATTTTCAAACTCTTTTGAAAAAGGGTAAAGGTTTTGGTAAAAAGTTTCCATTCTTATAAGTTATTTGACTTTTTGTTCATTGGTACACAGTTTCCTATTGCATAAAACTTCAATTCCACCTTATTTGATAACTGAATAGTGCATAATCTTGGAATGAGTGAATGATGTCAGTGTATATCAGACAAACAAGAACTCGTGTTATAGAAAATTGGAAAATGCTTGCATATCAAATTGAAGACCTTAGTATGAATCTAGTAAGAGGTCAAAACTCAAAATGCTTCCTTGTCCTTCAAAAAAATGTTATTCCTATTTGATACCCTGCTGCTTGCCCTACTTATAGAGATATTACTGAATTTATCCAGTGTTCATGATCACTCATATGATTACTAGTATGAAGCAGTCAGGGAATTTAGAATATCTCTTAAAATCTTGGATGTTGAGCTCGTTAATTATTAATGTATCAGTCTCCTACAGCTTCCACAAGCTTTGACTTACAACTTACTGTCTCTCAGTTCTTGGGGGCTAGAAGTCACATACCAGTGAGGAAACGGGGGGATGAATCTAACGCAAATAGAAAATAAAAGGGGATCTGGAGATGAAGGGAGGGAAGGAGAGGTAAGTGAAAGGGGAACAAAAAGAATTAAGGTATGTCATGAATGCATTCCTACCCCCTAAGACAAATGCAATCATTTTGTTCTGCAAACCCATATTATTTTAAAAAATCAGTGTTGGCAAGACAGACTCCCTCTGAAGCCTGTCAGGTGAGATATTTCCTTCTCCTTTCTAGTTTCTGGTAGACTCTCGTGTTCCCTGTGTATGGCAACATTACCGCAATCTCTACCGCTGTTTTCACGTAGACGAATGCCCTTTGTCTGCATAATCCAATATAGCTGACATTCCTAAATTAGGGAAATGAGGGCAGGCACAAAATATTATGTATTTTTGAGATATCATTTCATGTTCACTAGCTGAAATTCTGTCTTTAAGATCTGAAATTCTATCCTTTCCATCATTCAATCTGTTGCATATACTTTCATCCATTTTCTTTTCTTTCTTTCTTTTTTTTTTTTGCGGCACTAGGGGTTGAACTCACGACCTTGCGCTTGCCGGGCAGGCGCTTAGACCGCTGAGCTAGATCCCCAGCCCTATGTTGCGTATATTTTCAATAGAGGCTTTGATCTGCTAAATCTCTGTTTGGATCTGTTTCATGGATTTCATTTCTCCTCTATGTTGGGCACTTTTTGTGTTCTTCTTTTTCTAAGTTCATCTATTCTTTTGTCTTCTCTATCAGCTTTGATTTTAAACCACATTTCTTTTTATACCTGAGAGATTCTTTTCTCTATAACCTTTTCTACTTGGCTTTTTTGTTGTTGTTGTTGCTGTTGTTTTCTGTTTTTAACTTCTGTTGTTATCCTTTCAGAAAGTTCCAGTGTTTGACTTCCAACTTCATGCATCTTGTTGAGTTCCAGGGCTCTCCTGAGTGGGCAGGGGGTCTGGGGCTGCACCCCATCTCTGCATCTTGCCATCCTCCACCTCTTTTTTCTTTTATTTTGTCTGCTATGTTGATGCCCACCAACCTTCCATGTTATATAGCTTTACCACTAGCATGAAGGCCTCTTTCAAGGAGGAAGGGAGATGCCTGTTCCTCAGTGATATCCTCCAGATGTGCTTGGTTCTTTATAGTCATCCCAAGAACCTACCTTCTTCTGGTGTTTACAGTGTTGGGATAATATCCATGTTGTATCCCAGAGATATGCTGGGTATGGAAACAATCTTGGCTTCTGGATGTGGGGGCTGGGACTGGTCTTCTGTTGATGGAACTCTCCAGAGTCCAACTGCTGTCTCCTCACTGCTGCTTCAGGTGCTTCCATGTTACTGGCCTCACTGAATACTTCACCCTCCAAAGATGTGTGTGCATTTGTGTACTGGACTATCATCCTGGGTCCTGGAGTTCCTGTAGGTAAAGACCTTTTACTAACTTGACAATATCTGTCAAGATTCTGTTTAATAAATAAAAACAGATTCACATTGAGACTAGAATTTCAATATATATTTTTTACAGGACATAGACAACGCCTAAGGTATAGTATTGCTTTGAGGTAGTGACAGGCTTTAATTTTTTGCTTAGCCCACATAATTGATTTTGAGTTAATAAAGAGATACACTGTTGTAAAAGTCATTGTAAACATATTACAGGGCTGGGGATTTAGCTCAGTGACCTAAGTGCCTGCCTGGTAAGCGCAAGATCGTGAGTTCAATCCCAGGTGCTGAAAATAAATAAATAAGTAAATAAACATATTACAGAGATAGTTTCACTCATGAAAGAACAGCAAGTATGATTCTGTTATCATTGAAACTTTGAATAATATATATGGGTCATTTGTAATAATATTCATAGATTTGAATCATTTATCATTATATGAGAATTGCCTGATTCTTTCAAAAATGGATTTTTCTCTTTTCAATTGCTTAAATTTTTACATCTAATCAAATTTGACTGATAATCTTATTGGTCTCAATATTTCTTAAATATAGGGAATCTGTAAGCCTCTAAGCTTGAGCTCCAGAATATTGTTCCAAGTTTGTTTTTAAAAGTAAATGGGGCCACGCGTGGTGGCTCACGCCTGTAATCCCAGCACTCAGGAGGCTGAGACAGGCGGATCGTTGTGAGTTCAAGACCAGCCTGGGCTACAAAGTGAGCTCAAGGCCAGCCTGAACGGCATAGTGAGACCCTGTTTCAAAAACAGGGCTGGGGATCTAGCTCAGTGGTCTAAGCATCTGCCTGGCAAGCGCAAGGTTGTGAGTTCAATCCCCGGTGCTGCAAAAAAAAAAGTAATTGGGAAATAATCTTTCAATATTAAAATAATTTTGTTCTGTTGACAACTGATCTCTTGACTGTTATGTGGAGTTCTGTATGACTACAACCATAGCAACAGTATATATATACAACTGGAAATACTCCAGTTCTGAATTTCATTTGTGGAAATTTTTCTCAATACCTCTAAAGAAAGAATATTGGCTTTAATATTTGAGTATAGCTACATCTTCCAAATGTGCTAGAGCTCCTCTGAGAATACACCTAGGGAGTAGGACAAAGGTAGCACATGTGTTTCAAATCTGGTTCTTTATTCTGTGTTTTGCCTAATGATAAGAGTTCTGTTGCTGCTGTGGATATAGCTCAGTGGCATAAGCACCTACCTGGCAAGTGCAAGGTCCTGAGTTCGAGCCCTGGTACAAAAAAAAAAAGAGTTCTGTTGCTGTATTCATTAAGAAGACCTTAATTTTCCACTAAGATAGTTATTTTATTGAACTGGCATTGAATGGGATTTAAGAACATGTATTATGAAGTCAGATGACCTGCTCCTGGATGTCAGCTCTGCCAATGACTAGCTGTGTGAGCTTGGCTTATTCTCTTACATTTTCTGAGTATTATTACTTTAATTTGATAATAATAATAGGTTTTTATTACTAAAAGTTGATAAAAGAATGAAGTCATTTAATAGAACCTAAAAACAAAATAATTTGTAACATACATGAAGAATTATATTTCTATCTGGCTATTTGCCTAGTTCTGGTTATCGTGTTGCTTTTGTTACTCCTGTTATACTACTATTACAGACATTGCTACAGAGAATAGGGCAATTGATTTAAAATTTAAACACTGTTCCTGGCCTCTTTCTTTCTTCTACTTTTCCCATTTACTCTGCTATCTGGAACACATAATTAAAGTAAAAGAAGCCTTAAGAATACTCTAGAATGATATCTTTTGACAGTATTGCTAACAAGAGTAGTTCCCTACAGAAATATGAGTACTCGTGGTTTTCCCATCAATATTTTTCTGTAATGTGTTCAGTATTTTCTAAGTTAAAAATCTTTGCATAATGGTTCTTAAAGTTCTATACATGGACCAACATACCAATGTTAAGATTAGCTTTTTTTATAACCCAAATTGGAAGAAAACAAATGCTGTTCAACTGGTAAATGGATAAATAAATTGTGGTGTATTCATACAAGACAATACTATGCAGCATTAAAAAGGAATAAATTACTCACCACCACATGGATGAATCTTAAGAGCATTGTGCTAAGTAATCAAAGTCAGACATGAAAAGCTACTGTGCAATTCTATTTATTCGATATTCTATAAGAGGGAAAACTAAAGGACAAAAAGAAATTATTTCTTGCCTGAGAGTGGGGATAACCAGAAGAGAGATGGACTCGAAAGGGACTTGAGGAAATCTTGGGGGATGATGGACTTGACACAATTTTTGATTGTGGTAATGATTTTGAGGTCATATACATCAGATAAAAACTCATCAAAATACACACATTAAAAGGAAGACTTTTACTGCTTATAATTTATGCCTAATATTGGCCTTTTAAAAAAAGAATTGGAAAAGACAATAGTATTTGTTGAATACCTTAGTTTAGTTAAAGACTTAAATTTGCCAATTAGCATATACTTGATTTATTCTGAGTTCAAGGGAAAAAAAATGTGAATTCATGGATAATAATATAATATTGAAGTCCCTTATAGGCTCCCCATAGCTTTGTGTTTCACTAGTTTTGTAGTTCATAATGTAAATACTTTATAAAATATATGTGAAATGTATAAAGCAATGCCATCAAGAATATGTAGGAACCACTAATATATCTGCAAATATATTTAACTCACTATTGTACTTTAAAATTTCAATTATCCATTTCTTTTATTTGTCATTATTAAATATGATGCTTTAAAATTCAGTACTTTTCTTAATTGCAATGCATGGCTACTGTATATTAAAACATAAAATGTATCTTTAAAGAAATAAATGAATATTGTTTCCTTTATATTGTTATTATTTCAGAACTCCCAAATTATTTTTAGCTTAACTTTGTAGAACATAAATCATCATGAAACAATATCTAGTAAGAACTCAAAATGAGACCTGTGGCTGGAGTCAAATATTATTCCTGACCCTTTTTTCACCTACTTCAAATAGTTCTTTTGTTTTGATTTGAAAAATATGTACCTGGTCGTTATGATTGCTCAAATTAACTACTTTCAAGTTTTAGTATTATACTGCATTTTTTTAGAGGTTTGACAGAATTCACAAAAGCAAAAATCCTGACATAATGATTAAATTGGACTATGATTTCTACTATTTCCTGTTTTCTTTTTCAAATGTTTAACTACTAAGTATATGAAAATCATTTCTTTTAACTTTTATCTTTGTGTGACTTTTCAAATATTCTGATGTTTTTGCTTCTTTTATGCTCTAAGTCAGGAATTTAAAATTCTGTGAAATGCTTGCATCAGTTAAGAAAGTTTTGTATCTTGGAAACAAATATTGAAGATTAGAGGGGGAGAGAAAGGGAGAGGGAGAGGAAGAGAGAGATTTAGCTACAGGCAAGTTCATATGTCTTCCAAAAATAATACATGTTTGTTTTTGAATAAACTCTCTAGATTTTATTTCCCTGTCTTTTCATTTAAATTTAACAGACTGAGTCAAAATATTATCAACCACTAAGGATCATAGGCTCAGAAACATTTGCTTACCTATGACCAAATCAAAGGAGGCCATTTATTTTTGTAAAAAAGGGTCAAATTATTTAAACCTACCTCCAAGGAAATGGGTGGCCCCATTTGCCTTGGATCACTATCTCACCTATAAGTTTGTTAGTCTTTTCTGGCAAGAACATTGGGGATAGAGGTGGCAGACAATTTCCATCCCTTGTAGGACACAGATTTCTTTCTTCCTTGCCCAAAGAAGTGAAACATTCTGTCCATTCACTTGGAATGAAGAGGGCTAGGGTGGCTGGTTACTCCTTAGGCCTGAGTAAGTCTGAAAAAGATACTTTCATCTAAACGGGGGGAAAAATCTGTGCTTTAAAGTTCTTCTTTGTAGTACTGGTTACAAAATGATCTCCAATATCCCTTCAAATTCTAAAATGACAAAATGTTTGGTCCAGAATAAAATCTACTTATCTACTTGAACCTATTAGATAAATAGTAGATTAATATTATAAAGATGCTAAAATATAAAGGTTGCATGTTTTCATTTAGTATAATTCATTATTGTTTAAAGAATTTCCAAAGGGAATGAAAATTGTAAAAGGTACTGACAGTTTGTAAGAACACAATATCTCCTCCCTCCTCTTCTATCATTTTTGGATATTTAGAAAGGCTTGTTAAAATGTTTTCTGTTTTAGATCACGAACACTTTTGTCATTTAAATACTTAGCACTTTTCCTTTTGATTAAACTTGCCAAGATTTTCTTTATTTCTATGTCTTTGTTCTTATCAATTCTTTCATCTTTTCTTACCATATTTTATCCATTCCCTAAAGTCTTTCACTATCTCTGATTTGTATTTTTAAACACTTAGATAACCTTAGGGCACAAACTCTTTCATTTCCATATTTTGCATACTTTGTAGACCACAGAAAGAATCTTGGGGTTTTAGCACTGGAGGGAATCTTGAAAAGTTAATTCATCTATTTTTGGGGCCACCATTTGATCATCAATCATCATAATGATTGTCAATCTTCTACAGTTTGTAAAATGACTTCTGTGTGGTACAGTCTTGAGCCTGGGTCATTGGCCTACTTAAAGAAATCATCACACAGCATCACTTAAACCCCTTTCATTATTAAATAAAAAATAGTATTTGTCTTAGTTACTTTTTTCTCACTGAGACAAAATACTGACAATGCCCAAAATTAAGGAAGGAAAAGTTTATTTAACTCATAGTATTTGGAGGTTTCAGTCCATAATCAGCTGGCTCCAAGACAGGGTGGCATGTTAGAGGGGCAATAGTCCACGGCAGCAGAAGACAGCAAAAGCAACAAGAGAGCAAAAAGGGCGAAATGAGCCTTTTCTGCACCTTTTCTCTTATCCAGACTGTTGGGATTTGTGGTGCCTATCTAATCTGTGAACTGATCCAGCAATCACCTAGCTTTAATTCCAGCATCCTTAATCCCAGCATTGCACTATGAATCAGATTCAGCTGTCTCTGTTAAAGCCTGCCCCTCCATGATTGCATAAGGCTTTGGGGGGACATCTAGACACAAATAGTATTCTGCTATGCATGCCATAAATTCTTAAAATATATCAAGGTCCCATTATATTGTGTAAAATGAATAACGATTGATTTTATGAAAACTTCTGTTGTTCTACTGCAACTACTTTCCAATATAATTGTTTTCTCCCTGCTTAACAGTAAATATTTTTTGAGTGAGAAAGGAGCCAGGAGGTGAAGTCTAAATCCTAAGCTAAGTGTAGAGTGATGACTTTCAATTTCTTTTATTCATCTTTTTGATGAAGAGATTGACTAGCAGAGAAAAGTCTCGTGAGGAATTTTAGTGTTATAAAAGTCTATACTTATTTCATACAATTGTATTATTTTTGAAAGCTGTTATAGTGTACATCTAAATGTATTCCAAACCTCATGAGATTATAGGTAGGACTTTTGGGAGGTGATTATGAGTGTTTTATAGCTGTTTTATTGTTAGAAATTTGGGTCCTATCAGAGGGGAGGGGGTCACTGGAGGCATGATTTGGAAGGGTTTATCTCCTGTCTTGGTTCCACCCTTCACTTTCTCTGCTTCCAGGCTACCGCAATATGAGCAATTTTTCTCTGCCTTGCTCCTCTGCCATTCAATCCTGCCTTGAAGCCAGTTGACTACACACAGGAAACTCTGTAAACTGTGAGCCACAATAAACCTTTCCTCCCTTAAGCTGCAGGCATAGATATTTTATCCCAGAAATAAGTGAATAAGACAGAGCACAACCCATTTTGAAATTTACAAAGCGCTTTTGTTACTGTGGGTGGTGAGGTCCCTGACCAGTTCCCAGGTTCTTGAGGGGAATATAGGAATGAGGGAGCTTCTGCAGGACAAAGGGGAAACGGCACTATCACTGAGAGTATTGGGTTCAGGGATTTAAAATGTTGCGTCAGATCTGGGGTGCCTCCCGTTGGCTCTCTCAGGCATGATTAACAATGTGACTGACAGAGAACTGAGTCATGTCAGTTGTATCTATTGCATGCCCTTTTCCACAATTCACTGTATCAAAATTGAATGTATGAGATGCAGTCCATATGCCTGAACTTTCAGTGAGGTCCTAGTGAATAAATGTTACTCTAGGTCATGTGAGTGGATCTGACACGCAAGCATCCTGGTTTTCAATTTAAGAATTTTCCAGGGCAGCCTCAAGGTTTATTTATTGATTTATTTTTATCTCTGACTCCAGTAGTAGGCTTTAGGGTAAAGAGGTGGGCTGGCTTGGGGCACTGTGCAGGTCCAAGTGATGGGTGGAGAGTGGTCCATTAGCCCCAACTGTACTACTTATATTAATTTCATACACTCACAAATAAATAAAACAGTGTAGAAGAAAAACCTGAAATGTGTCATCGCCAGAGCAGTGATGTTGCCAGGTTTGATTATAAAGGAGCAGCAATAAGACACAGTGAAATTTCATATATCAATACTCTTCCTATTACACTTTAAGATCTTTCATGAAATCAGAGATCACCTTACTCCTAGTTGAAAAGAAGAATTAAGATGTATTAAAATGAAAATACTGCTGTAAAAATCTTAAGAATTTGACTCCAACTTTGATTTTTTTCATTAAACTCATGTGAGAAATTCAGAACAAAATATTTTGGTCTTTTATTTTCCACCTGAGTTTGTGACCAGTCACCTGAAGAAAGTGTGTTATAATTCCTTCTTTTAAACTTGATGGTTCTGTGAACTTGGAGATAAACAAATTTGGGCAGTTTTAATTTTAGAGAATCTCACTGTGGAATGTTTATCTAGTGACTTTGGTCTGCCAACATTTTGCTAACATATTTTGACCAAGATGTATAACCTGTTCTGTGTGTTATCGTATGGTCCATGGTTCTTCCTAAGAACTACATCGATTCAGATATTAGAAACTCAATCAAGTTCTTTTTTTTCAAAGTTTCATTTAAAGGAAAATGTGACCTGTGTTTAGATTTCTGGAATAAACAACATGATAAAAAAAAGAAGCCTTTGTATTCTATTCTTTTTAGTCTCAAACCATTTGTTGCTGTATTGAGGCAGTTTTATGAAAAAAAGTATTAATTTTTCCATTACGGTAAAGAGATAATTTGGGTACCTGAAAAATTTTCAGAATGATAATTATATGAAAATAACATTTAGATAAACAGTACTGATGAAGATACAGAAATGTTAGGCACAAGGAGGACATGGCAGTGTTTCTCAATGAGAACACAGAGGTTTTAGCTGTCAGAATTCACGTTGAGATGAGACTGCCAGCAGATGCCTGCAGCCGGCCTTTCTGCATGATGTACTTGATGGGAAGGGAACATGGAGACTGAGAGCTACAAATGCTAAGGCCAGCGGCCATGCCTTTGCCTTATTACCACTTCAATAGCCCTCTCAGCAGGAATTAAAATGCAGTTTGAACTGAGTCTTTCCCCCTTGGCCACAACGCCAAGGCTTCTTTTTTTGGATTCTTGACTTTCTCACTGTAAATTTTATTACATGAAAAGAATGTGCCAAGTGATACCCGTGATGGCCTAACCTCTTCTCTATCTCATGATGAATCAATAACGTGTGTTGCGCGGGGGCAATCTCTAATTTGATATACAAAAATGTACATTTATGTAATGCCACTGAGTGTGATAGCTCTGAACAAGCCTTTCTTGGAACTAAGTACCTTATTTCTCCCCAGGAGAACAACAGGCTTTAAATCAAACACATATACACATACCAAATAACTGACTTCCTTGAAAAAGGCTTAGCTTGGCAAGTTATGTGAAAAATGTGTTTCTGATTTCATTGTTTGCCTTTCTTTCGGTGGTGGTTTATCAGCAAAATAAGGCCACAATAACTCTGAGCAAAATTTTACCAATCGTTAAAATATTTTATTATTACTTTATATTTTAAATGCACATTGTGGAGAGATTGACAGTCTATTATCTATGCTAGAGTCTTAAATGGTAAATTAATGTTTTAGAATACTACTACTAATAATAAAATTTGAAATGATACATCTAGTTAGCACAACTCTTAAGAGTACCATGTTCTGGATTCAGAAAATAAGGTTCAAATCTCTAGCTATGTGTTTGTTTTCCAATCTTGTGCAAGTTACTTAACTGTGTTGTTCTCATTTTTTTCCTTCAGAAAATGGGAATAGAAAATGATCTAACTCCTATGTTATTTGACAGTCCTACAACATGCTACATAGAATGTTAGGGAAGTTGTGGGATCTCAAGATATACTGACGAGTTCTTACAGTAACAATTTTATAACTACATGAGACAGAGACTTATGTAACTGTATAACTGGAAATTTATGGTTTTTTTACTGTAATTTAGATAGTACAGTTGGGATAGGGGCCACTCACCTCCATACTCCTCTAGCTGGGCAGTGTCCCAGGGCCAATCCCCCAACTTGGTCCTAATGTACTACCTAGAGATACAGATAAGGAAAGTAAAAATCCCTGAGCATGTCTTAGAAATTTCTTAAATTCCAAATGACACTTGTTTGCTAGATTCTCTCTTGACCTACAGTAGTTTTTCTTTATCTGGAGCTCACTGAAGTTTCATGCATGTGGACTTCATGTTATATACCCAATTATAACAAAGTAAATCATGGTAAAGGACATGGGCAATAGACACAGCTGATATGATTCAACCCCTTGTCAATTGTGTTGTCAGTCATAGTCATGGAAGATCCAATAGGAAGCCTAAAGATGCATGACAATTTTAATTCCCTGAACACAACACCGAAGGGTTCCTGTCAATTTCCTCTCCACCTTCATGAGCTTGTTCACTCAAGTGATTAAACTTTACTGCTGTCACCTTAACATCATGTCTCAAGCCCTATTTGTTCTTTGTCAAGAACCAAACCATAGGAAACTGTCGGGGAGAGCGTCACCCATGACAACAACTGAACAGAGTCCAAGGAGATTCCAAAGTGGGAATCACTAAACTTAACTTACCCCAACCATGGGACAAGTTGTAGGTTTACTCACTTCCGTCAAGGAAAAAAAAAATCAAACACATATGAATTGACTCTATCTAAAGAAGGCCAGTCCTCAAGATGGAGGCACAATGGCCAAGGCCTGCATGCCTCCCTAACAGATAAACAGTAACTTGGGATTACACAGTAATTATCATCACCTGGCCCATTAAGACCAAATAGGCATCAGACGTCCAAGTGGGTGACCAGAGCATCTGGAAACATCCCTTTCCCAAAATACCTTTATTCTTTTCCTATGCACTTGCTAAATGACTTGTTCTGCTATTGGATCAATATTAGCTAACTGTCTATCCTTATGACCCTATAGCTTGATTATAGCTTGACCCGCGTTGTAGCTATGTTGTGACTTTGCTGTATGAATTACCCCTGACAAAGTGCCTTGACAGCTACCCATATGGGACCCTCCTGAAAATCCAGGAGCTATCCTTTTCTCCTTATTTCCAGTAAAACTCTTTTAAATTCCTCCTTTGGTTCTTGACTTCATTCTTAATACTGTGAGATCATGAACAGCAAGTCAGGAATTATATTTTTACTACATCAGATTCATAGCATTTGCTTTTAGAATTACCTTTCTGCATTCTCTTGGTATTTTGAAAAACACTCATTTATGGCTTAAACCAAAAATTTCTGTTGCGAATACCTTTGAGTTCTTTCATCCAAATGAACTTGACCTCTCTGCTATATTGGCCATTATTTTTATTATTCTGTTTGTATTTCTATCACAGTGTATCATGTAGTATGTTCTCTTTCACAAATTTGTTTACTTCCTTTTCTTCCTTTCTTTGTTAGATTTCTTTATTTCTAAAGTGAAATTAGAATAAAGTGTAATGCAGGGATGAAGGACTGCCCCTGATTCCATCATTCCTTGGCCTTGTAAATTTAGGCGGATTACTTTAGGTAGATTAAATTCCTCTATAAAGATTGGATTAATTAATTGCTATGTTATGCACATACAAAAGCAGATACTATAATTTTCTTTCCAGAACTGATTTGCACAGTCCGTTTATCTTGGGTTTTCTTTTAATAACTAAATATTTTAAGAATTCTTATTAGATACTCAACAAACTAAACTGTTTGTTACCAATAAACTAAACTGCTGTTGCCGATAATACTAACATACAATTCATTTGTTAGCTAAATTAAAAAACAGAAACTAATAGCTACTAATAAAACATCATCTAAATACAGAAACTGATATTGAAAGAATCAATTAGTTATTATAGTTAATATCTGCTGGTGGATATTATTATGTGTGTACATATGTATCAGCATTCCTATTAAACTCACAAATATAGTTATGCAATACATAAATTCTGAGTCATGCGGATTTTAAGGAGTTCTTTTTTCCTCGCAGTCCCAAATCTTCTTAGTACTAAGGAAGCAGCTCCAGAGTACTTAGCAGTAACTGACCATTGTTAAGAAGCACTTAGGAGTCAGGGGTCTTGAAACAAAGAAATCCTAATTGATTGCCCTTAACCCTGCCATGTATCTACACAATGTCTTCCTGCTTAGCAGAGGGATTTCTTAGACATTTTTTTCATTTGCTTGTATCTTTTGAAACATTTCTCATGAAAGTCAAGGCATCCGTAAGAAGCAGAGTGAAGTTTAAGTAGAAAATGAAATTGACAAAAATTGTAACAGCAATTATCAGCGGTTACAGTGTTCCCAAACAATAGTTAAAAAAGGAAGGACAACTCCTCAGAGGAAGGAAGGAGGACCCTTGTGCCAAGCAAATGCCATCAGAGATACTCTTAATGTTATGGGCACGACAAAATCCCTTTTTCCATAAAATAAATGGATGCACAAAGGGTTGATATATTGATTGATAGATAGACAGGTATATATTTAAAAAGGATATTCGAAATATACAATGTAAGTTTAAACTAAAAAAATTATTAAAATGAAAGATACTTGTGTGTGACAGAGAACTGGACGCATGGTGGTAAGGAAAAAGCAGCATAGTTTTAATCAAGCAGCAACATGCTCAGAGGGAACAGGCTTACACTGGTGGAAAGAAAAATGATGTGAATGCTTGAAGGAATTGGATTTGAGAATTTAAAATATTGCTTCAGGCCTAGGGTACCTTCCATTGGGTTTTCCAGAGCTTGATTGACAAGGCAACTGACAATATGCTTAGTCAAGTCAGCTGTGTTTATGATGCATATTCTTTTCCACAATTCACTCTGTTATAATTAGATATGGGAGATGCAGTACAAGTGCATGAACCTTCAATGAACTTTGAGTGAAGAAAGGTTACATAGGTCATGCCAGAGGATCTGGCATGCATGTGTCTTATTTCTACTTAGGAGTAGTAGGTCTTAGGACAGATGTTGGTGAGGGACGGTTGGCCCTGGGTCATTGCTCAGGGTGCAAGTAGTTGACAGGAAAGGAATAGTCCATCAACTCCAATTTTACTATCAATATTATTTTAAGGGATATTAGTGGTGATGGATCTTTTCACTGTAATAAATTCTCTAAAACTTTAAACTTTCACTGTATTTTCTACGACACTTTTCTATAAAATAGTAATCAATACTGAAACATAGTATATGCTTTGGACAACATTTTCACACGTATTATATCACTTTATAGTAATGGCATCATGGTAAAGATATCAGCTTAGGTTTAGTAAACCCACTTCCAGTGAGAAACAATTTTCTTTTATTTTAAATAATAATCAGTTCTTTGAAATGACTTGCATAATAAGAACATGGTAGGCAAAGATGTTGTTTACCTCTTCTGATTCCATAAAATATTCATGGAGAGAAATCTTTAGAAAATTTTAGGTAACATTGATAAAAATGTAACAGCTTTCAAAATTTATTGAATTGCAATAATTACCAATTCAGTTAGCTGAGCGAGAGACAATTCTTAATCTATGCTATTGAAATCTAGTAAAAATAATATATTTGGGTATATGTAGAACTAAGGGAGGATAGAAGAAATAAGGTAGAAAGGAGACAAGAAAATCATAATTAAAAGTTATAATTTTAAGAAGATTGTAACTTCTAGGACCCAGTGGGAATTCTCAAAGTGATTCTTACCATCATTCCTTTGGCAATTTAGGATCCTGAATCCTTACCAGACCCACCACACTTCAAATTCATCAGGAACTGTGAAGTCTATAAATTAGTTTAATTGAGAAAATATAGAGCAGGAAGTTGATCCTAAGACAAAGGAGCAGGTTGAGAGAATCCAAAGAATGTTAAAACTATTAAAAAAAAAAACTGCACATGCCTGTAGAATTGACTAGTACATTCTTGAGGGCTGACATTTCCATACATTCAAGATAATCATAAATTTCCCTGTTTTAAGAAATAATGTAATAGTATGTTGCATTTGTCAGATTGCCTGCACTCCACTCTTGAGTCCTAAATCTCTTGATAATCTTTCTTATGCCTCTCACTAAAGGCTTCCTAAAAATTCTTTTTCATGATGGGAGTCCATGAACCTTCAAATTTATTCTACAAGAGGGTGGATTAAATTCCTTGTTTCAGCTCTGGGGACCTGGTCATACCTAGCCCAGTGACAAAACAATACACAGTATGTTCATGTAGACATATCTTTTCAGTGTTGTGGGCAGTGTATTCGGTTCAAATGTGGTCAACTAAACAATTTTCAAACTAGACCAAGCACATAAATGGAAAAATGAATATTCAGAGATATATTTTTGGGTCAAAGGAATGCTGATCCTTTTGTGACCGTTGCCACTTTCTATTGTTGCCAATATACAGAAATTTTGAGTGGAAACATTTCCTTTTACTCTCATTACCAGAAGTTAAAGAAAATAAAATGTTTTAGAAATGAGCACTGATATATGTTGAGCAGTAATT
>RJWT010017462.1:0-19316 GCA_004365215.1 Cuniculus paca | reverse complement strand
AAATCGTCACATTGTATACTTTATTTATGTAGTTTATTTAGATACAGTTCAGGCTGGCCTTGAACTCACTATGAGGCCTAGGTTGGCCTTGAACACCGGCCGCCTGCCTCATCCTCCCAAGTGCTGGAATTACAGGTGTGCACTACCATGCCTGGCCTATATACTTCAATATGTAAAATTTAATTTGCCATTTATAACTCAATAAACCTGGAAAATTTTAAAATACTAATGCAATGCAAAACTTGGGTTTTAATATAACAAACATATTAAACTGAGTCTTAGATATGTAAAGTATGACATTAGCATAATAATAACTAAAGATAATTTTAATCCACCAAATGTGGCATGAATACTTACGAAGTTTTTCTAGCTCATCCCTTTTCTCTGTGCTTCACGTATTTACTTTATCTTGATTTTTGTCTTTTCAACCATTTTTTTCTAAAGTGTCT
The DNA here is from genome assembly GCA_004365215.1 of Cuniculus paca. NCBI lineage: Eukaryota > Metazoa > Chordata > Mammalia > Rodentia > Cuniculidae > Cuniculus > Cuniculus paca. The sequence goes on along the minus strand of RJWT010017462.1, from coordinate 18,867 downwards.
GCTGCAGAAACTTGACTGTTTAACCTCTTAACCTGTTTTCTGTATTGCTGTTTTCTTCCTGTATTTATGAATCAGATAGTTTCCACTTGAAATACAATAGTTTATAGAGAATAAAAAGCTTTCTTAATGCTGTAGTATAGGACTGTGTGGTTTTCTGCACGCGTGTGTGTGATGTGAAGTACAGAACGGGAAACAGATCAGTACAAAAGCCATATTAAATTTTAAGGCATGTTAATTTCTAAGATTTCTTAAATTCTGGAACAGGTTTTCTGAGCATGATATGCAACATGACTTATTGACTCATGTTTGCTTTTCTAATGAGATTTGAGGGCAAGCTTGAAGTCAAATCGGTCACAAAGGTGTACCTTTGCTACTGCTGTGAACAAGTCCTGAACCGAAACTAGCAATATGACTGTCTTTACCCATTTTCCTCTTGTGAAGCTCATTGTTTCCTTGACACACTAAATTTCTCCATCCCAAGCTTTCCTTCATCCGCCACAAGGCCCAAGCTCTCAGCATTATTGCTGCCTTGAGAGATATGGTAAAATTCTCATTCTCATTTGACTGGAAATTATTCCCAAGCAGAGGCAAGGTCTTGCTATTTCTTTGTGGATGTGGAGTCACATTGTTAGCATAGAACTGGGGTTCAAGAACATTTGGCTGAATAAGTGAAAACAATATACATCTATTTTTCTTTGAAATAGTAAATTAATATAACGAGCACTATTTCTACAAACTCATTCTCCTAAAACATACTGAAAAATCAGTTATGTCAGGTTTTCAGAAAATAATTTTAAGTTTGTGATTCGATGTGTGAATGTGAAATTTTTTCCATATCCATTTCTATTTTTTCTTTTCTTCTACTGCCACACGCCATTTGGTGTATTAGGGAGGCTGACATGAGTGAGACTGAACCTTCCTTCGTTGAAATGACAGCACTGATTCTGGACAAAAGAGATGAACCCTTAGAAACATGGATTTATTTAGGATGACAGTTTGAAATGATATCCATTAGTCTTCATTCAGTGAACCTTTGATCTTTTGTGGGGCACAAAGAAATTGGCTTTTTTGCTGTTTTAAAATCACAAATAAAAAGTTGAAATGGTATGTATTGGGAAATATGACTTGCCTCACAACTAGGTGTAGCCATAATCTAATTGCTTTGAGAATTCCAAGATGGCACAATTACGGTCCAGTGTGTCTTTTTATTTACTTCCTCTTCTCTGTTACCCATTACCTGGATGCAGTTTCTACAAGAAAGTTATGCTTTGTGTTTCTCTCCATTCATACATCTTTTAAAATGTAGTTAACAGAAATATAAATAAATTATGGAGATTGATTATAAGTTGTTTCACTTAATATAAAAGCACAGTAAATTACACTGTGGTGTCAAAGACATTTAGTAAAAAGATTTAAAGTGGGACAAATTATATTTGAATTTCTAGAACAGGGATGAGTTCATGGAAGACAGCTTTGGAATGGAGGAATAGTATTGAGAATGTGAGTTGGGGAATCCTGAAAAATATATGTGTGCGTGTATGTAGGTATATACGTTTGCATGTATATATGCATGTATGCGGGTATGCAGGTATGTGGTGGAGGATACTAATCATAGCCCACATGCTCCCAGAGAGTCAGGGGACAAGCTCTGAATCAGTCTTGGGTCAAAGCTGGCTGGAGCACAATTCTTAAGGGTGACTCCTGCCTATGTCAATACCAGTGATCTTTTACTGGAGTACATTGAGTTTATGGAAGGGATACCATTAATATTTTGTGGTATACATGTTGCTTTATAGTTGAGACTGTTTTCTGAAATATAATAGTTTTTAAAAATTAATACTTTAAATTATTTTCAGTAATGAATAACAAAAATAGATTTGTTGTGTTCCCATTCATTCGATTGAAGTTTCTCGAGCATCTTCTCTATGGCAACAGTATGGCAGTAGTACACACACACACACGTGCACACACACACACATGCACGCATGCTTGCACACCAAAAGCAAGACCTTACTCTGCTTTGTGAATGAGTCACCTCTTGTTTTCATCATCTATGTATCTAATTTTGTTGTGACACCGTATGTTGGAGCTTTCATGATTCATAACAAAAGCACTAACATTCACCATGTACCTGTTAAGTGACAGCAACTGTGGGGATCAGTCTGAATGTCATCTCTCTTCCTCCTTTGGACAACCTGGAAACAGCCCCATCATTTTACAGAGGAGGAAACAGACTCAGCCCAGGTTCCCACGGGAGGGAGAGACAGTGCTGGGACAGGCCCTTCGGACTCCAGGATGACTGGACAGAAAGCAGAACTTTATCTTGTCTGTCCAAAGAAATGCATTATTTTTAGGCTATGAGTTTTCAAACATTTTATTTTTCATGAACATGTGCGCTGTTTCCAATTGCTAAAATTGTCCAAATTTCCTTTTTCAGTAACCACTGTGCTGCTTTATGATGTCATAACCTTTAGCTGTCCTTTCCATCAGCTTTTTTTCTCTTTCTTGTAGTGACTCATAGGTGGAACACATCTTCTGGCCCCTTTTCTGTTGCTTGTTGCTGTACTTCTTTATCTTTCTGCATTTCTCCATTTTATTTTTCTGCAAATCGTGTCAACTAGACCCACACAAAAAAGATTACTGATGCATATGATTATTATTTTTGTTTTGTTTCCAGTTGCTGAACACAAGACCCAGAATTCTGTTAGACTTCTCTGCAGTTCTTTTTTTGAAGAACATAAATTCTTTAATTCTCAATTTCGTTCTCTCTTGCTGGCTCACTTGCTCACTCTCACTCTGGCTCTGGCTCTCACTCTGACTCTGGCTCTGGCTGTGGCTCTCTCTCTGTCCCTTTCTTTGATAATGACACCCCCAGGTCCATTTCACACCTCAGTGCATGAGCATGTGTTTTTATAAGAACGTCTACTTTGGAGCAGCCAGGGCTTTGTATACTGCAGTCGAATGTGTCCACTTGCCTTGCCATCACATGCTTGCAGCCGCACTTCGTATCCCTCAACCTCTCACCCAAGGCCTTCAGCACAACCAGCCGCGCGCGGTTCCTCATGGCTGCGAGCTCATTCCCATTATACGCCCTCTGCCTGTACTTGCTCTGGATGCAGCACTTACTCATCCTTTACATCGTATTCAGTCTCTCCCTCCACCCTTGTACTTCTCCCATATTGCACCTGTCATGTCTCATTTGAAAGAACATAATTACTGGTGTGTGTTTGTATTTGCTTAAGATCTACCACCCCAATAATGTGACATACAAGTCCATGAAGACCGGGCTTCCACTTCTCTTCCACATAGTTCCACTACCAAGCATAGTGTTTAATACCAAGCATAGTGTTTAACACCAAGCAGGAGAATGAAGTGAAGAATGAAAGCAATGGTGAACCTTGGGCAACAGGCCATAGCCTCGTTCTCGGTCTTGCCCTAAGTGAAGAATTTAGAACCAGCTTCCTCCTCACGGAATGTAGGCTGAGCATCAGACCCATCTCGGGCTGCAGACAGCAGGTCTCTGTAGCAGAGGTCAGTGAGCAGGTGAAAGTGGAGGCCGGGAAGGAGTGGGAAGTGATGCCAGCTGAAGATGCTGACTCTCCAAGGGCAGCTGCCTTGCCCGTTGCATGGTAATGCATACTTCGAACATTCTACCCAAATCAGAATTGAACCTAGTGCTAGGCTTTGCATCAGCTGGTGATCTCTCTCATCTTCTCTAATTAGTACTGACTTCTTTTTCCCCCTGACATTGACCTGTTGTCCTGGAACATATCTCAATCTCTAGATTTTTGTCTTTTCACGGATGTCATTTGGCTTGTTTCTCGATCTTCCGTGTTTCCTATAAAGTGTGAGTCAGGTTGGATCTAAACAATTGATGATGCTCTTTAAACATTTTGGGTCAGTATATGTCTTAAGTGTGCAGGATAATCTCTACTGCATCACTTCAGTATCTGGTTGATCGGAGGCTGAGTTTGAGTACAGGACTGGGGTTCTGGCTCATTTTAATAAGATCTCAGACTGACACAGTAGGATAATGATTTTCACACCAAGGTCCAACCTAGTTCTGCTCATCTCCAACCATCCTCACCCCTCCTAGCACCTTCCAAGCCAGAAAAACAACAGGGATTAGAGTGCGGTAAGAGGCACAGTGGTAAGATCAAAAGTGCGAGTCTGTCACTCCCTGTGTGAAACTTGGTACTGTATTTACTCACTCGATGTAAATAGACAAGGTACACACCTAGGGACCTGTTTCCCTTTGGGCTCCTATCTTCCAAGCTGTGATGAGGATGAAATCAACTTGGCCTTAGTGTCTGTGTACAAAAGTAGCCTGCCTGAGTCATGCGTGTTCAGATAAACATCTTTTGTAAAAGACGTAAACTTGTACAGAAAGATGACTCAACCTTCTTGTCAATGTGTTGTACTAAAACAGCTTTGATTTTGTTCACTCATTCTACAAAATTTGCCAAGAAAGCATGAAAACTATATTGCATGGTATTCAGCCTAGGAAGCCAGAAATCATCACCTAGGTTTTGCTTTCTTTGTTTGCTTTTTTGTTTTTTTTAACCAGTGACACTGTGAAACTGGGACCAAGTACTTCTAATCTTCTGAGTTTCAATTTTCTCATCTGTCTGATGGGGATAATGCCATTTGAAGTGTTTGGATGTTGCAAGGTCTATGAAGCAGACATAGTGATGCTTACTACCATTTCCCTTCTGGCTTCTCTGCTGGGACTGAGCTTACTGATGCTTCCTGCCAATCCCAGCATTGACTCTGGATGAAGCTGGGCATACAGATGGGATTTACTGCCATACACAGCTGAAGGAATGGGGAGATCTGCAGAAGACTGGAGGAGGGGAGGGGTTAAGGTAAAGCCCGACCGTCACCCTTACAGCAGCTAACATGTGATCAGAAGGGTATGGAACAAAACCGTTGTGACGTATGACTTTCAGTATGACCACAAACTTCACATTGTGTTGTATTTTCAGTATGTTGGGGCAGAATACTAAGGGCAAGTCAAGATATTTGAGATCGTGAGCAGAAATAGATCCACTAGAAAAGATTTGGACCTCTCTCAAGAACCATGCTTTGCACACACATGCACACACATTTTCCATAAAACTAGCAAGAGATGGCCCATATGTTAAAAATGATTTTGGGTCATTTTATTTGGCTTTTCCAATGGTAATTCTGAAACCTATGTGTTTCCGCGAAGGCCCACTGCTCTAATAAATGTGAGCCGGCATTGCTAGTTTCTAAAGTATGTGTACCGGGAGAGTATTCCTTAAAACATTATAAGCAATCTTTATTTTTGCAGTAAATTTGACACTACTATGAGCTAGTAGTTGTATTGGTTGTGAATAGACTTTGGGTCTACTCAAAAATTCCAGATTCCAATAACCGGCAGTTAAATGTAAGATTGAAGTCTGTGATCCGTGTTGTCCCTGAGTGCCTCAACTTCTCATTTTTACAAGAAAAACTGATGGGAGTAATTACTTCAAATGTTTTTATGAATGTTCCATGGGATATGAAAAGGAGGCATGGTATCTAGTGCATAGTAATATTCAAAATTTTTTTCTGCTAATTTCATCATTATCATTGCTCCCTAGTGAACAGAGTTCAAAAAATCTCACTTTCCCTGGAATCTTTATTCTAACTCTGACTCTTAGTAATTTGCCACTGTTAGTCTGACTAATGGAAAGCGTCGATGCTGAGTCAGGCTTCAAAGCATGGTGATTTCTGCTTAGTAGGTCTATCCTGGGAATTCTTTGCAGTAGCTTTATTGGGCTAGCATGTTGATAATGCTTCAGAGAGTGGATGTTTATTGAATGCACTAACATTTATTTAACATATGTGAAGCCTGAGACACATGCGGAAGTTTGTTAAAGCCGAAGGTGCACATGGTGTAATTTAAATGGGGTTGTTCAATTTGAGTTTCATCTCTTTCCCCTCATCAAGTGCAATCCTGCCTGTAATGAAAGGTACTGACGGCCTATTTTTTCATGACGAATGTGTCTTCTGAGGTTTAAGTAGAAAGAGAAAGTGAAAGTAAACACAATACTTCATTTTCCCATGATCAATTCCACGCGTGTGTGTGTGTGTGTGCAATGAATTTTTTGAGACTGTACAAATCACACTGCACAGGTACATCGAAAAGTTACCAGCCATGTTTCCCTGCTCTAACCTTGTCCCTCCTGTACCTTCATGCAAAGTGAGAGGATTAAAATGGCTCGAAGGGCCAGAATGTACTTACGGTAACTCTTGATCACAAATTGGCCCTTCTTGTACTAAGATTAAGTCCTAATTATGCTTGGCTTGGAGTACGAAATACAGTCACTCTCCACCCCACACACACTCACAGTTCATCTGCAGTTTCCATTTGAACAGATTCAACCGAACATGAATGGAAAGCTATTCAGCCACTGACATTGCTAAAGAAGTTGTCCTAGAATGGTGATGGATGTCATTATTCCCTTACAATATAGTAGGACCACTATTTACATAGCATTTGCGTTATATCAGGTATTATAAAAATTTAGTGTTTTAAAGTATAGGGGAAGGTATGTGCACCATATGCAATATGTATGAGGTTAGAATATCCTCTGATTGGATTTTCATAGGTGTCCAGGATCAACCTCCAATCATATCAGCTCAGCCAGTCCACTTGACCTTTCATTATTCTGAGTATGGAAGCATAAGGATGAGAATGTTTTAGGACATGAGGAGATGTGTATGGAGCTATAACCAATAAAGATTTATTTGACCTTTTGCTTTTTCCTAGAAGAATCACCAGACAGTCGCCTTAAGGAACAGGTCTTTGGTAAGTCATAGTATGGGCACTAAGTTCATCTAAGAATTTTATATGTTAGACCAGTGATGGTGAACCTTTTATATCCTTCCATGATACAGTCTGCTGAGGCACGTGTATCATAGGTTTGCCACCACTGCATGTATATTTCTTTCAGAATCTCAGAACACATAAATAGAGCAGGGTTTTTGTTAATGAGGTTTTTTGAACTTTCTTTCACGTGGCTCATTTCTCCTTCCTGGAGAAGACTCCCTCCTCCACTTTGGAGTTGTGAAAGAACTGCCCAGGAAGACTATCCTGCATCACTTACAGCTTTTGTTTTTCCCATCTTTCCATCCCAGCTTATGACTGTGCCACCCGCAAGTTTTGTTCCTGTTTTATTCCAGTAGGGTCTCCTGAAGTTGTGTTTGGGCTCAGGGTGTAAAGTGAGAGGATTAAAATGGTTCAAAGGGCCAGAATGTACTTAGGGTAACGCTTGATCACAAATTGGTCCTTCTTGTTCTATACGGAAATAGAATTTATCTTGTCTACTTCTCACTCATTGAAATCCAGTTTTTATTTTATTTTACTCAAGAAGCTCTTATTGAATGGCTGGATGTATCTGGTACTATGTCATGCACAGGAGATACAAGGAAAATAATCACACAGTCATTGCTCTGAAACAGCTTAGTCAACTATAACAGAATGACAGTGTTATCCCATTAAAAAATTTCATGTCCCTAGGCAGGAACAATGTGGTGAGATGCTGCATTCTTTCTCCATTTGCCTCATCAAATCGCAGTGAATAAAATCTGCTCAGCTTAATTAAATATGAAAGGTATGCTGAAAACTATCATTCTTAACTCTTTAAATGTTAAAATGAAATATCTTTCAAAATTCATAAATCACCATGTATTGTCTTGGATTCAGCGCAGATCATTGTTATCTACGATGAACTAACACTGGTATTTTGGCACACATGCGAAATGCTTATGCAAAGAGCAACAAATATATATGATTGTGGGTTGGCAGCTGTTTGAATGTAGATGGAAAAATATTCACAAAAAGGTTCAGTAAGAGTCATCTGTGAATATATAATCTTTCTCCTTCTTTGTCTTTATTGTCCTCTCCTTCTCCCATTTCACTCCCTTCCTGGAGCTTACCCGTTTTCTTGTTTTTCCTTGAGGATAATAGTCTTGTTCTTTTCGCATATTGTAACTGGGCTTTGTCGTGGTTCAATAACTATGAAAGAAAGAAACCCTCAATTTCCCTATCTATGGCTGTTTAGTTCTTGTCCTCAATTCATTAGATACTTGATAGCTCATATACATTCAACTTGCACACTTTTTAGCCTATTTGCCCACTACCTGGACTGAAGTGTGGTTATTGTTTTGCTACCAGCCTTTATAGGGGGAAGTGAAATTAGACATTCTTCAAAGGTCTATGAATACAGGCAAAGTGATTTTTAGTCAAACTTTCAGAACTCTAGTCAGTGACTAGTGTTTTGGCATTAGACAAATTTGTATAATCTACTTCTTGGATTGTATTTAGCTCTTATTTCATTTGAGACATCCTTCCTTTTCAACTTATGCTTACATTAATATATTGGAATGAGTGAAGATATTGAATGCCATTGCTTTATCTAAAATTCTCTCATAGTCTCATGGATAAAAGTGAAATTGGCTCTGCTTGTGCATTGAAAAGTGGGATAAGCCATTATACCAGTAGTTCATTTTTAATCCCCAAAGCTGCTAACAGCCATAGCCTATACTTTAGTCATCACTCCTCATTTGTTTTCCATGTTTTGTGCTGATGACACTCCTATGCATTATTGCTGCCTCAAGAGATATGGTAAGATTCTCATTCTCTCTGGGCTGCTAACTATTCAAAAGCAGAGAGAGGGTCTTGCTATTCCTGTGTCCCTGCTGACACATTTTTGAATAACTTTAGGTTGAATGATGAAAACAATAGAATCTATTTTCATTTTAAATAGTAAATAAATATAACGAGCATCATTTATGCACACTCCTTTACTGAAAACACAGTGAGAAATTAATTATGTCCATTTTTCACAAACTGTTGAGAATAATTTAAGTTTCTGACTCCATGTGTGAATTTTAAGGTTGTGCTTCCTGTCTGACTTCTACCTTTTCTTTTCTCACACTCCTATCCCACATCATTATGGTGCATTACAGAGACTGATAAGAAAGAGATTGCACCTCTCTTCCTTGAAAGGCCAGTTATCATTCTACACAAAGGAGCTGGAATCAGAGAGGCATGAGTTTATTTAGGATGGCATAGCTTGAGATGATATGCCAAGATACTGGTCTTTGTTCAAGGAAACTAGGGGGTTTTTTGGCACAGAAAATTGACTTTTTGTTGCTGTTAAATTGCAGATGAAAAGAAGCAATATTATATGTTGGAAAAGATGACTAGCCTTATAAAGCTAGAGCAGTAATTAATAGCATGGAGAATTCCAAGATAGCAAAGTAATTGCCCAGTATACCCTTTTATTTATTTCCTCTTCTCTGTTGCCAGTCATCTGGATGCCACAGTATCTACAAGAAATTTGTGTTTTGTTTCTATTCTTTGAGACTACTTTTACAATGCAGTTAAAACGAATATAGATAAGTTAAGGAATTTCATTCTAAAATGATGAATGTAGTACACTTATATTCATATTATAATTTTCACTATATTGTTAAATACATCTAGTAAAAGAATTTAAAGGTGAGACACTTTATATTTGAATTTTAAAACTGGGTGAGTTAATGGAGAAGTGCATTGAAATAAACGTATTGTTGAAGGATTCTGGAAAACATCTGCTTTAGTTGCTTTTCTTGTTGCTGAGACAAAATACTGAACACTTACCAGAAAAAGGAGGAAAGGTTTCTTTCAGGTTACAGTTTGTAGAGGGCTCAGTCCTTAGTTGGCTGGCAGCATAGCAGAGGGAAATGGCAGAGGATAAACGGTTCACGGCGGGGTAGCCAGGAGGCAGCAAGCACTGTGCTGCTCTCCCTTTTTATTCCATCCAGGCTACAGTGCTTGTGGGTAGTGCCTCTCACACCCATTACCCACACCCGGAACTAATAAAACAATCAGTAGACTAATCCAGTACCACACACACTTTATCTGAGTATCACACCCTTAATCCACATTCACACAGCCTAGACCCGGCCATCTCTGAAAAGCCCCACCCATGGTCACATGAGGCTGTAGGGGGACATACAGATACACAATATAGATCCATATAGATGACAAGGTATGATCACAAAATATGGTGTTTAAATTTATTACAGTAAAAGGGACATTAACATTACTCCTTCTCACAATACTCTTCCTCACTTCCCTTTTATCCTGTCAGTCTTGTCCATGTCTGAAGAAGTTCTGACAATTTTCTTTCATAACTGTCTTTAGTTGGGCTGTGGTGGTTACCTTGATGTCTCAAATCAACTCAAAAGTTTTACTTTTTATAGTCATTTTGAGTTCGGGGAACAGCGTGCAGTTGCACGGTGCCGGATCTGGTGAGTAAGGTGGAAGAGGACACACTGTAATACTTTTGTCAGAAAAAAATTGCCATAAACCTGTTGAATCAATTCAGGACTTGGAAGCAGCTATGAAAAGACACTCGAGTAACGACTTCCAGAACTACTTTAGGAAGTGGCAAGAACCATGAGATAAATCTATTTGACAGGAGGGATTTGAAAGGGATGAATGGCAATGTGTGTTGAGCTTTAATAATTTTTAAAATTTTTATTTAAACATTCACTGTATTTTGTGATCACACCGAATGTGTTTGTGTGCCTGTAGGAGATTATTTATGTGGCAGAGGATGTTACCATGGTGACAAGCGCTCCCCACCGCCAAATGGAAAGGTTGAGAAACAGCCTGTGGTCCAAGTTGCCTGGGCCATGATTCTTAAAGGGGTATGGGGAGACTCCTGCCTACTTCATTAACAATGATTTGTTATTTTGTAGTATTACGTTTGATGAATGGGCTACCATCGAGTATATTTTGAGACCATGTTTTGCAGCTTCTGCAATCCATAGGAAAGGCATTAATATTCACCAAGTATCTATTAAGTGACGGCCACTGTCACTACTGGCTATCACCTCATTTCCTCCTTACGACAGCCCCATCCCATTTTACAGAAGAGGAAACAGACTCAGGACCCTAACCCAGGTTCCCGTAGGAAGTGAGAAGTACTAGGTTGAGTCTTTCTGATTCCAGGGTGGCCGGGGAGAAAGCAGAACATTGTCTCATTCGTCCAAAGACTTGTATTATTTTCAGGCTATGAGTTTTCACATCTTTCCATTTCATAAAAGCCATGTCTTATTTCTGATTGGTAAAATGTGGTGTTCCACATCCTCTTCCCTGTAGCCACTGTATTGCCATATGATTTCATACACTTGATCTTCTGTACTATCATTTTTTTTTCTCTCTTTGGTGAAGTGGTTCATATGTGGTACACATTTTGTGGTTCCTTTTCTGTTGCTGCCTTCTATCTTTCTTCTGTGTTTCACCTTTATATTTTTGTGTAAATTGTGTCAACTAGAAATGATGCATAAGATACTGATTTTTGTAGGGTTTTTTTTCCAGTACTGAACCATGACCATTTGGAATTCTGCCATCTTTTTTGGACTTGGCTACTGGTTATTTCTTTGGAGAAGTTAAAATTTCTATCTCTATCTATCTATCTGTCTGTCTATCTATTTGGTATTTCTCAATAGTCTCAAATCTGCCTCAGATCTCAATACTTTTGGGTATTCGTTTATAGGAACATCTAGTTGGGGACAATCCAAGCCTTTTACATGGCCATTAATGTGTCCATTTGGCCATGTGTCTGGTGGCCCAGCTTATAGCTCAGCCCTCATCCAGGGTCCTCCAGTGACACAGATCTTGTTTTGGTTTCCTGTAGCTGCCAACATCATTACTATTATAACGCTCTGCCCACGCTCACCTTTGATGAGATTGCCGACTAGCATGCCAGTTTTTACTCAACCTTTACATTTTAGACTTAATGCTACCCTTTCATCTTGTACTTCACTGTACCAATCATACAACATTTGAAAGGAAAAATTGTGGTTATTGGTTAAAATTTATTATCCTAATGCATTATAAACAACTACATAAAGACAGACATTCCCCTTTTTACCCCCACAAGCCTAAATACCCAGCGTAGTATCTTATTTATACCCAGAATGAAATAAATAAATGCTTGCAAAAGGAAGGAATAAATTAAGGAATGAATCAAATAATGAGCCTTGCATAATGGCTGTGCCCATAGCCTCATTCTAGTTCTTGTCCTAAGAGAGGAATTTATAACCAGACTCTTCCTCACATGATGCAGGCTGAGCATCAGCCCCACCTTGCGCTGCAGACTGCAGGTCTCTGTAGCAGAGGTTGGTAAGTAAGTGAAGGCTGAAGCCAGGATGGAGTGGGAAATGGAGCCAGCTGAAGATGCTGACTCTTCAAGGGCAGCTGCCTTGTTTATCGCAGTGTAATAAGCTTGCCAAGATTGCACACAGCTTGGGGAGGCAAAACCAACTTAACGGGTTCCAGTTGGGCAGGCAGGGCACAGGAGTGGCAGTTCCTGCCATGAAAAGATGCTGGAAATTCAGATAAATAGCAGCATCATGGCACTGGGAATTCTGTCTGTTCACATAATCTATTCCAGAGAGTTGGAGTCTTGAGAGGAGAATCCAGTTATCAGCCTGGCAAAAGTGAGGTATAGTATCAGGGCCAAAGCCCAGCAGGTGGAAACTGTAATGGGAAGGGGAGATCTGGACAATTAAACTCAGCCTCTCTCTTCTCATTGATGAGTTTGCCATTGACAGTGCCTGCTTTTTCAAGAGACACTGATTATTTAACTTTTTCAAATGCTGTTGTGAATATTAAATGACACAATGTAAATGGAGCGATGTATCTAGTGCATATGACTTCCATTTTTTTCCCCATAATTTTTCTTATTATTACATTTCGTAAGTGTGCACAGTTTACAGAACTGTCACTTTCCTTGGAATCTTTTTTCTAATTGTGACTCTTAATAAGCTAGTACTGTTACTCAGATTGATGAAAAGCATCAATGCTGAGACCAGGTGATATAATTTCTACATAACAGATCTACACTGAGAATCCTTTTTAGCAACTTTTGTAGGCTGGGAAGTCTGGAAAAGTACCATAGGTTGGAATGTTCTTTGAAAGTATTAATATTTTTGTTTAACCTAAGTGACACTTGAGGCCTTGGAATGATAGCTCATGATAGCGCATGCTACCCAACTCCTTCTCCCCACAAATGACCATAAACTGCACTTTCAAGTTAAAGAGTCTAGATTAACAGCTACCATGTAGGGGATTCTATTAAAGTTGAAGGTCCCGCATGATAATAATGAAAATGGGGCTGTACACTTTGAGTTTTATCTCTTTCCCCTATTCTGCACTGGCTATTCTGCATATAATTGAAGGTATTTAAGATATATTAAGTTTTTATGACTAATGTGTCTTCCAAGATTTAAGCAGAAGACATTTTTAAGTAAACACAGTGTCTAATTTGCTGGTAAAAAAATTCTCTGTGTGTGAGGAATTGTTTTGAATTCCTTATGAATTACCTACTTTGTACAGGTATGATATAAATAGAAGAGTTAGCAGCCATATTTCCCCACTTCAAACTTCCCCCTTTCTGTATCTCTGTGCATTTTTAGGCAACTTAAGATGTAATCCTCATTTTTAGTGAAGTTGGGTATTAAGTACAGTCGTTACTCTTGGCCCTGCACCATGATTTGTAGGTCCCATGTAAACAGATGCAACCAAACATGATTTGAAAATAGCATGTGGTTGCTGATTTCTATAGTGTGAGACCTTCAATGGTTGTGGATGCCTGTATTACTTTGAAAATGTAGTAGAACGACTGTTAACATGGCATTCACATATATTAGGTTTATAAGTTATCCAGATATCTGGAGAGTAGGGGAAGTATGTGCATAGGTTATATGCAAATACTATATGATTTTACATAAGGGAATTGGCTATTCTCTGACTTCGATATTCACAGAAGTCCTGGAACCAATCTTCAATCATATTGGTTCAGTCAATCCAACTGACCTTATGTTATTCTGTGTGTGAGAGTCCAAGAATAGGATATTTTAGTACAAGGAGAAATGGGTATGGAGTCTTAACATATAAAGATTTATTTGCCTTTTGTGCTTTTTCCTAGAAGAATCACCAGAAAGTCCCTCTGAGAAAATGCTCTTTGGTAAGTCAAAGTGAGAGCACCGACTTAGTGTAATAATCTTACATGTTAGCTTATTCATTGAAAAATACATAATTCCTTCAAAATCTCAGCTCTTCTAACTAATATGATTGTTAACTAGAAACTTGTGGGATTCTTTTTCATAGGGTGAATTTCTGCTTCTTAAAGGGATTTTCCCACATTTAGGGTTGTGCAAGTACCTCCTAGGAAGAATGCAATGCTCCAACAGGTGTTTTATTACCGCATTTTCCCGGTATATCTTTATTCTTCATACCTTTCTAGATCAACTTAGAACTGTGACAAACACAAATGTTATTCAGATAGCTTTCCGGTAAAAGTCTCCACAGGTAGACTTTCTTAACACTGAGTGTTTCACTCAGTCCTTCTTGTTTGCACAGCTTAGCTGACCTTAAAATTGTGGGCAACAAGTATCTTGCACCAGTGTTGAGGAAGTGACTAAGACACTGCCCTGTCACAGACTTCCTGAATCAGAATCTTCATTTTCACAAGATTCCCAGGTGACTCAGTTCAAATGAAATTCTGAACAGGACTGGCTTCTGGAGTTGTTCAATCTTTGTACAATCTTATTGTCCCTTGATATACAAATACAAATTTCCATGCTGTGACATCTGACATTATTTGCAACCCAAATCCTCGGTTAAAAAGGTGATTATATATGTGGTAAGAATGTTAAACATTTATTAGAAAAATTGAAATAAGCAATATACGGTTATGAGCTGTGGTTACCCTAGTGAGGTAAATGGTATATTAGTTGCCTTGACTGAAACTTTTAATGGTGAATTTGTAGATCAAAACTTCATGTTCTTCGATAAATACACTCAATCTGTACATGTCTGTTCAAAATAAATACATTTATAAAATGTTATATGTATTTTCCTGCCTCTGTTTTCAAGGCTGCATTACTGATTCCTGCATACTTTAACTACTTACATTCAATTATTTTTTCTCACACATAACACTTACAGTGTCAAAATTCCTTCATATTGGAGTGAGGGGGTATAGCTCAGCAGCACAGTGCCTGCCTGGAAAATGCAAGGTCCTAAGTTCGATTCCTGGTGGAAAAGAAAAATTCCTTTACACAAATTTTGTTCTTTGATGTTTTCCTACATGACACAGTTAAGCAATATATTTTGTAAAGGATATTTGCAAATTTCCATATGTAATTTTTTAACTTTAGGGGTGGGATAGAGGTGAAATACGTGTTGGAAAACAGCAGAAGCCAACCTCTGTATGCCATCAGAAGTCAGCAGATTGTTCTGCCTCCAGTGAATAGTGACTCAAAATAAATTTTGATCAGTATGATATGAATTATGTTTTCATTCATAAGCCTTGTCTTCTCCACAAGGCTAAAATAATTAGATGCATAATAAACTCCTCATCTTTCTGACAAGGTTTTAAGATGAATGAGCCAAGGAGGAATAAGCACTCCACTTCTGATACGAAATTGTCTAAGGAGAGAAGGATCACTGCGTAGTGCTTGTGCCTGGATGGACAGGAGTCAGAGGAGCAAAGTTCAACCCAGAAATTTCCCTTGAGCCCTTGTACAAAACATCCATCCTACCAGAGAACATACAGATGAAGGAACTCCGTTGAATGCTGGCTGAATTTGGAGCTAGGAGTCATTGGTTTTTGCACTTCCCGAAAGTGTACCTATGCCCTGGGACAATGAGGAGCCCAAGCTATATTTGGGCTCAAAGTGTAAAGCTCTACAATTAAAATGATTGAAAGAGCCCAGGATGTAGTTATGGAAACACTTGATCACGTATTGGCCCTTCTCTTTCTATGCAGAAATGAAATTTCTCTTTTCTCCTCACACACTGAACTCCGCTTTCACTTTTATTTATACAACAGCATTTACTGAATGCTTAGAAGTGGCCTGAATACTGTGTTATGCACTGGAGATGCAAAGAAAGCAATGACATGGTCATTGCTCTTAAAAAACTTAGTCAAGTACAACCAAATGACAATGCTAGTGCTTAAAACCATTCCACTGTTATGAGTGAACAATTTTGGAAGGTGTTGCATTTTCTATTTTTTCTTAATCAGACCATAGTGAGTAAAATCAGCTCAGTTTAATTAAATGTTAATGGCATGCTGAAAACTGTCATCCTAAACTCATTTGATGTTCAAGACGAAGACATTTGCAAGATTCATAAATCACAATGAGTTGTCATTCAATAGAGAACATCTTTATTTAAGAACATGAGCCATGATGAACTAACAGTTGTATTTCGGCACACATTCCAAACCCCCATGGCAAATGCTACACACACACACACACACACACACACACACACACACATATGAATATATGATGAGGTGGCAGCTGTTCAGAATAAAGATAGAAAAATATTCCAGAGAAAAGTTCTATTAAGTGTGCTTCTGTGGATATTTACGATCTCTTTCTCCTTTTTTGTTTTTATGGACCTCTGCTTCTCCCCATTTCATCCCCTGGGGACTACCAGATTCTTACTTTTCCTTGAGGAAGATGGTTTTGTTCTTTTTTGATGTTGTGATTAGACTCTGTCATGGCTCAGTGACGGTGAAAGAAGGAAGCCCTCAATTTCTCCATGTTTTTTTTTAAAAAATCCTTATCTTTAATTCATCAGATATTGGTGGCTCATGTTTGCTCAACCTGCACACTTTTTCTCCTGTTTGCCCACTACTTGACTAAAATGCAGCTATTGTTTTGCTTCTCATTTGTAGAGGGAGAAGCAGAGTTAGATATTTGTAGATATTCTCAAAAGACAGCTGAATATGTGTGAAGCGATATGTAAACTGACATTCAGATCTTTCTTGAAGTTGGAAATTGACTAGTGCTTTGGCATTAGGCACATTTTTATAAACTACTTTATGCATTGGGTTTAGTTTTTCCTGTTTCATTGGACTTGAGACTTCCTTCTTCTTGACTTATGCCTATTAGGATGAGCAAAGGTGTTGAATGCCATTACTTAATCTCGAATCCTCTCATGGTCTCATGGACCTAAATAAAACTGAAACTGACTCTGCTTCTGCATTGTTAAATGGGATAAGCCATGATGCTGATAGTTCAGATTGAATCCTTGAAGATGCTAACTTCCATAGTCTGTACTTTGGCCACCTCGCCTTCTCATTTTTTCCAATATCTTATTCTGTGATGCTTCTATGCATTACTGCTACTGCCAGAAATATAGTAAAATTCTCATTCTCACTGGACTGCTAACTATTCAAAAGCAGAGACACAGTCTTTCTATTGCTTTGTGGTCTAAGTGTCACATTATTTGTACAGAGCAGGCATCCAAGGATGTTTAGTTGAACGAATGAAAACAATACAAATCTATTTGCATTTTAAAAAGAAAATAAGTATAAGTTCCTTTTCTAAGCCTTTTCTCTCAAGGCATAGTGAAAAATCAATTATGTCTGTTCTTCAAAAACTGTTAAGAATAATTTTGTTTCTGATTCCTTGTGTGACTGTTGCATTAGATTGGCTCCTTCCTAATTTCTATTTTTCTTTTTTTATTTCTTCAGCACACACTATTGTATTATAGCACATTAGAGAGGTTACTATGGAAAGAGATTATGGCTTTCTTCACTGAAAGCCCAGCACTCATTCTGGACAAATGAAAACAAAAAAAGATGAAATTGTAGAAGCATTCATTGACTGAAGATGACATGACTTGAGATGAAATGAATTGATCTTCATTCAGAGAGTCCTTTTTTTGGCACAGAAAATTGACTTTCTGTTGTTTTTAAATAACCAATGAAAAGAAGCAATAGTATATGTGAGAAAATATGACTTGACTTGTAAATAGAACATTAATTAATTTTGTGAAGAATGGCACAAGTATTGCAAATATACCCTTATTTATTTCCTTCTCTCTGTTACCCATCACCTGGATGCTATAATCCTTTTTTCTTTCTTTTGAAAAGAATACAACCAAGCAAAATAAAACAGAAGAGAGTCAATCACAACAAAACAATGAACATGGTACATGACTTCTAAACAGGGTAAAAGGCAATCAATAATGGCTACCATAATGCCTCTTGTTATCTTCAGTATAACTGCCCATACCATCAGGGATAAATAAAATCAAACAAAATAGAATAGAATAAAACCAGTAAAAAACCAAAACAAAACAAACAAAGCAAAACAATGTAAACAATACAGAACTTCTAGATACTAGTAAACAGCAGTGGCTATCATAATGCTTCTTGTTATCTTCAGAATAGTTGCCTACACCTTCAGACATATTACAATCAAACAACGCAGGATACAGTAAAATCAATCAGAACAAAACAATGAAAGCAATACAGGGTTTCTAAACAAGCTAATTGGACATCCTTGATGGCTGCAATTTTATATTTTGTTACCTTTAAAATAGCTGTTCATGCCATCAAGTATAATAAAATCAAACAAACCAGAATAAAATGAAACTAATCAGAACAATGCAATATGAGTTTCAAATCATGATAATAGATTAACAGTGGTCACTTCCTTCCCTTTTTAGATAATTCCTCCCCTTTGACTTTCCCAATATGTATTGTGCATTTTGAATACCACTAACACCTTGAGTTTGTTATACTAGGGAGACAACACAAAATTCGCCCATATGACTCTGAACCATTTCATCCATGAGCATGGTCTCGAGTTGTCTCCATTCATCTACAAGAGCCTTGAGGTTATCTTCCTTTATAGCTGAGGTTTCTGCAACATAAAATGCCATGTCTTTCTTACCCATTCTGCAATTAATGGGCAGGCTACCCCTACTTTTTTTCTGGCTCCTTGTCACATAGGGCATTGTTCTCTCTCCTTTGGCTTTCAGTCTATGAATTT
>RJWT010017461.1:0-19342 GCA_004365215.1 Cuniculus paca | reverse complement strand
TGCTCTCAGGATTTCTCTAAAATAGCAGGTAACCATGCCGTGTTCCTCTGTAAGCTGCTCCAAACCTCTCTGCTGCACACAGTACAGAGACCAACTCCTTAGCATGGCCTTCTTGGCCTTCTGAGACTCGGCTCCACTTGGCCCTTGGTCTGGTTTCATGGACACCAGAAAAGACAGTCACATTTGGTTTACATATATTTGAAGTATAATTCATAACTCATGTTTTCTGAATGAGTGAAGATCTCTCATTCACACTCATGTTTTCTGAATGGGTTAAGATCTTTCTTGCCTATAAGTTTTGCCATACTGTTTTCTTTTATTATAAATAACACTCCCTTGCAATTTCTTTTGAGAAATAAACAATAGCATACAAACAAAAACGAAGCAAACTAAAGGAAAATAAAAACTTTGAATACTGGAGAAAAGTAAACGAGGACTTTTTGGGTAGTTTTACAGTCTGTCTTCTCTGATGCCTAGGAAATATTATCATTGAAAGTAGTAGTTCCCAAAGTTTCCCTGAAATCACTGGGTATGGGCTTAAGAAGACATTTATTTGGTAATACTTATCTCTTCTTATCTTGTTACCTAACTTTGGTTTTTTCTGTATTGTCAAATCCAGAATTTCTTTTATGTATCACCTCACAGACTCTGTTGCAATGATGTCTGTAATGCAGCTACCATCATTGAGTTCTGAAAACTGTCATGCCAATAAATGCTGCTGTCCTTTTAAAAATATGTCAGGTCTTCTAATAAGTACAGTATATGTCTACATTTGTTCCTTATGTACATAGATTTGAAGATGACAAAATAATATTTAACCTCTCCAATCTTATTAGTTCTGTACTTTAAAGCACACCCTACTATTCTTAATTATGTTTTATTGGGGAAAATATGCCCTTACATTTGTTTTGTATAAACATTTCACATAGCAAAATCCTTTTTATATATTATGTCATTCATTTTATAAGGTCTAAGTAGTACAGGGTAATTTTTTTTATCCTGTGTAATTCAAGATATGGCCATTACACTTGAATCACATGCTGTCTCTGTGAGAAAGACGCTACTGATTCACAAAGAACATATGATTTTCACCATTTATAAGGGGTAGACATGAGTTGTCCCAACTAGGCACACTTGCTTATAAGGTGTAATGACAATCAGGTTTATGTTAGTTGAGTAGGAACAAGGTGGTAAAGAATGATCACTGAACAGATTGAATCACGCGGTTTTGAAAAGAATGTAGTCAAGACTCCTAATCCAAATTAAAACTGAAAACTTTATTCTTGTTTTCTAACTGGTATATTTCCAAGAAATCCTTTGTGTGTTGGGCTACAACAACACTTCTCTTACTGATCAATGGTGAGACCATCCAGCATGTATAGAAAGAGAAAAGACAGTCCTCATTATAGTTTAGAAAAGGAGAATCTGTAAAACAATAAGGATGGAAAGCACAAGGGGCCATTATTTCTTAGACCAGAGTGAAAGAGTTTGTGGGATACTATTTACCTCGTCTCTCCTGTTAACTGTATTATTGATGATGAAACTATGAGCAATTATTCTAGCAGACTTTGATGTTTCCCAGTGCTATTATATGGAATTGGTACTGTTAGATCATGTAAGGCATTGCTGGTTAGAGACCTTTTTAATGATTTGACAAATAAAGAGGATTTATCCAGCAATCTGGATGCTGAGTCATAAGGAGAATGAATTTGAAGCAAGTCTGGGCTAAGTTGTATCTCTGGCCTTCTCATGATTTGAGATATAATTTAGTATGCCTGAAGCTGTGTCATAAGGGGCTAACATCCATATATATGTATTATGATCTCCCTGTGACACTTCCATACATGTATATAATATAGCACACTCTAAATTATGTGTAACTAAATCTCTACTCTACCTAGATGTATTGGTTAATTTTTCTTCCTGAGACCCATGAATGTAAATTTATTTTTAGTATCACAAGAACATGGGTATACTGTTATCACTGTCATCATCATTAGAAACAGCATTCACAAGAAAATTTATAGTGCACTAAATATTACGTACTGACCTAACTCATACTGCAGTCACCACTGCTCCTCAAATACAACTGTAGTATGATTGTTATTGGGTCTTCTACAATGATGTATGTAGTAAGAGTTCTCCTCTTGACCTGTCATCATCACATTCATTGTAAAGTGTTCCTATTATTTTTGTTTTGTTTTGTTTTGTTTTGTTTGTAAAATTGAGTGAGACCTAGATGTTCTTGAAGATGATCAGTTCCTCTGGGAGTCATTCAATGAACCATAGGGTGGTTTCCTAATCCTCATTACCTTGTGGTTCTTTGGGCTTCACTGGTTTAGGTGTACAATGGAACCCAGGGTTCTGAGTTTTGCTAAGGGATAGGAACCCATGTCTGTTCCTCTTGAGCAGAAAGCTCTCTCTCTGGCTGCTGCCCTCTGCCCAACCCATGAAGTATTCCATCTGCTTCTGTCTGAGAGGAGGCACACAGCCTCTGGGGCTGAACCAGTGGGGTCAAATAATGTTCTCACCATTTAGTATAATTAACTCCAACCACTCGTCTGTTGCAAGCCCCAGTGCAGCCAACACAAGCAAGAGGAGGCCAAAAAGAAATTTCTCCTCATTATTAAACCTAAACCTAAGCACTTGTCTGTCTGTAAAAACAGAGCAATGGGAGGAAAACTGAAACCAGTGCACAGGGTCTGAGGTTTCAATAAATGTCAGGGAGCGTCAAGTCTGTTTGGATTGCAAATTATTGCTGGCTGACAGTCTTACTATTTTACAACTCAAGATTGCTGTCATGGGGGGGAAGTAGTGGGGGAGAGTCTCTCACATCACAGCCAGAGGGGAACAGAAGTTACCAAATACTATAACAATCATAAAACATTACAAGAGGGACTTTAGCTTTTGCTAAATTTAGTCTTTTTAAATGCACATCCTAAGAAAAAGCAGTGCACAACACTCTGCTCCTCCCATCGGGTGGATGAAGTGTTGGATTTGCCCATGACTGAGAGCTCATTTCTCTGGTTTACCCATTCTGAACTCCACTTTATCCCTCCCTTTGCTGAGCTACTTGGAACATCTGAGAGTGATAAAGAGGCCTAAATGTTTCAAGGTGAATTAATACCTTACTACATATCCTGGAGAAACACACACCAATAATTTGAGCAGTGGTTAAGGCTGTTTTTCAAATGGATTAAATGAGTGGGCAATTACTGATTAAAATAAACCTAAGACAGGAGCATTCCAGCCTGTTTGAAGAATAATGTTGGTCAGTTGCTTTCTATTGGTGGAAAGACTTTTCACCTATAGAAGAATATGCATGCTTCCTGGTACTTCTACTGAACTTACAAATATTTTCACTTACATTTTTCCTGACCATTTCTTGCTGAGTGCCAACTACTCAGTTAGGTGCGTAGAAAACCAAGAAAGTGATGGTTCTTATTCTCCCTGAGTTGAGAGTCAAATGCAGCTATTTTAATCAAGAATATCCGCTTGAAATAACTGAAAAATTCCCTCAAGTTAACTTAAGACAAAGGTGGAGAAACCATTCTAAGGTACAGAGCTATCAATAGATCCAGGAGAAAGAAACACAGCAGATCTTTATAAAAGCTTGGAAAGTGGTGTTAAGAAACTGTGAAAACCAAGATCATTTTCTCCAAATCTTTAGTTATACCTTTTCTTCTTTCTGGGTGTCTTATAGATGGATTTTCTCAAGTGTCTAGAATGTCTAGCTCTTGTTTTTTGAATGTTCACAGAATTAAATAGAGTTTTTTTAGGCATGCTCCCCATTTTACTTACTAGTTTTACTAATTTCCAACTTAGAAGGCATGAAGGACGGAGTTGGAATGTCCCACTCTGGGTCAAGTATATAACCCTAGCTGTTAACACTGATCAGCAAAGAATGACTTAATACCAAGAAGAAGAAGAAGTAAGATGCATGCCTTCCTATAGTTGACTGTTCTAGCTCCTAGGTCAATACAGTTTGTTTTTTAAAGTAGCACAAGATTGAGTTTACAAGTCAAAGGTGTCACAGAAGACAGTGAATTAGGTAGTTGTCTGAAAAAAAGCCTAAGAAGGGAAAATTGATTATGGTTTCTGTGTATTCTTGCTTGAATTGTGAGGTAGACTCTTGTTCAAAGTGTGAACTCCTTCCTATAATTGTTATCTCAGAAGAATCTAGGTGATAATGCCAGGAGCATCCAGTAACCAACTGCTATGTCATGATAGTCCAATGTACAGGTGGCCTTGAAAGAGTGTAAAGAAGAAGTGTCTTCCTGCCAGTGAGTTCATGATTCATGCTGGCTCCCTGTCCACATTTTCTGGGAGGGTCATTAAGCTAGAGTCAAGATCTACCCTATTATCTGGGCGACAGCCAACGACACAGGCAGATGATGAATGCCAGACTGTCAGACTTTGGGTTCCTCAAAAGCAGAGCCCAAGTCAAGGATTTGAGTAAATGTATTTTATTAGGGGTTTGAAGGAAATACTCATGGGAAAGTCAAGAAGAGAGGCAGAAAAGGGAAGGCAGTCGATTGACAACATTGACTGAACCAGTAACAACTAGGGACAAATGGACATTAATCCTTTTGGAGAAATTAGGAATCATGGAAATCACATGACTTAGAATCACTCACAGGAAGTGAGGATACTGAGGGAAATAATAGACAAATTCCCATCAGTGTATTGTTGAGAGCCCTTTCCTAGGGTTGCTACTTCCCTGACAGCTCCAATTTGCCATGCTGGCGGCAAAGCTTACAGAAATCAAGGAAATCTCCGGTACAAAGAAGATCAGGTGCTGGTAGCTGTGCTGAAATGGTGAGAGGACCAAGTTGTGAGTGAGGTACTAAAGTCACTTACAACAATCTAACCACTCAGATACTCTGGTGCCCTATATTAACTTTACTCTGCCCCATGTTGATTCTCCAAGGCACAAACCAAGCACAATGAATTAAACAGAATACAAAGAGAGGATTAGTAGAATAAGCTATAGTCTGCTTTCAGTATTGGAAGTAACACTCCTTTTCATCTCTTGTTTCTGCCTCATGTAGTTTTTCCTCACCATGGCTCAACATTCCACTATTCTAGAATGCCTCTCCAGTAGAGTTTTTAGACTTTCATCCTCAAAGATCTGAGGGTCTATACAATGATTTCTAAATGTGCTTTTGGTTGTATTTTCTAATATTACTTCTTCATGATAATAAGGATCAGTTAGTGCTACCAGTTGGTTGGCAAACCATACGTCAGCTACAGGACAAAACCTTAAGAGGAAAAAGATGTGATTTGGCAATTGGAAGAATGTCAGCTGTGTTCACAGGAATAGCAAGGACGTAAGGATTTGAACAGAACACCAAGTAACATCT
The DNA here is from genome assembly GCA_004365215.1 of Cuniculus paca. Lineage (NCBI taxonomy): Eukaryota > Metazoa > Chordata > Mammalia > Rodentia > Cuniculidae > Cuniculus > Cuniculus paca. The sequence continues at coordinate 13,979 of RJWT010017461.1, read as the reverse complement.
TCTCAGCAAACATAATCTCTTCATAATACTGTGCCAAGTGAACCAAAAAAATAAATCTTAGAGACCAGTGACAAGGGTTTTGAAAAGGTGTTTGTAGACATGCTTCTTGGTGATGAGCAGTATTTCAAATTACTTTCTCCCAAATGATGACAATAAAGAGGCTCTTATTTAGATGCAATGAACTGCTCATCGAACCATAGGAAAAAACCTGAGGAAAGAGGAAGAGTGTGGCTGAGGTCACTACCAGCTATCAAGGGAAAACATGACAGAAGTACATGTAGGTGAAACTCAGGATCACTTTCTGGGGTGAGGCCCTGGAATCTTATGGGAGACCCCAGAGACCCCTAATGGTAAAGAGAACCAGCCCGAGCAGCAAATTTTCCATATTTGAGTCCCAATATGTATAAGTACAAGCCAATGTATGCTGTGGATGTACTTAACCCTACAACCAAAACTCAAAATGCTGTAAGTATATACCTCAATATGCCTCAGTCCATACAAGGCTTTAGGTTTTTCATTATGATACAAATTTTCTCTTTTTGCTGCAGCTATCCCTTTTCTGCATTCTAGTTCCACTTGTAATTATAAAAATTCTACTCAACATTCAAAATCTTAATTAAATTTATTCTTCCCTGAAATACTCTGTCATCCTTCCTCAGTTTCTTCTAGGAAGTGATCACTGTTAACTTTGTTAAATGTTACTTTGTATGTTGTACATATTGACTTCTTTTATAGTTGAGTTTTAATGCCATCATTATGAATGACTTGAGAATAGGTATATACCTTATGTGTGACCTTATCAGTCACATAAAAGTGCACACGATAAAGCCCAAATGTTTATTGTATGACATGAAATTTTAGTATCTTACATAACTTTTACATAAAGAACCCTTACTTATCAATAACTTGTTCAATTCTACACTAAATATAATGGTGAGACACAAAGATTTGTGTGTGTATCAGAATGCATATGAGTGTGTGCATATGTGTATACAATACACTGATACTTTTTTCTGGAGAATATTGATACATGTCTGTTAAATGTATTTTGCTATCTTAACTTGATTCATTTGCCAATAATACTAAATGTTTACCAATAGGATTTAACCCCTAAACCTATGTCAATATTTTTTACACTTATAAAAACTGAGAAATGGAAATTTCTTTTCTTATTTTGGCACAGTTTTTCTCAAAATAGCTGTGCAAGTGCATGCATTAGTGACACTACTCTTTTCACCAAAGAAGTAGGGAAGGCTCTAAAAGCATTTTACAACTTATCTAAATACCGGAACTAGTACCACAGACTATTTTTTGCACCCAAAATACTTAAATTTGAAAACTGAAATCAATAGAAACCTATTGGAATTGACATAGTCATTATTTAATGCAAAATATTCATTTTCAGGAGTTATGGAAACAGAGGCTGAACAAATGCTAATCCTGCCTATCACCACAGAATTGACTTCTGCTGTTAGAAATATTCACACAAAGCCAGGTCAGAGCACTGTGGAAGCTATGTACAGCAGGTATGTCAGGCTATGAGAGTATTAAATGGAAAACTGGGCCTTGGCCTTGAAGGTTGTGACTATTTTCCTAGGAAAATGTGCGAGCAGAGATTGGAGTCCTATTTCTCCACACACAGTTCCCGGGTCAGGATGATCATCATTCAGGTTTGTCAGAAGTATGAGTTCCTGGAACCATCCCAGGCTTACTGAATGAGGCTCTCCAGGGAAAGAAACTCAAGAATTCATGCTTCAACAACTCCTGGGTTAGGATGCTGCCTGTGCACATGGAAATCTGGGAAACACACAAGGTAGGTGCAAAGGTCAAGCAGGAGCTGACAAGGCAGTGTGGTTAGAACAGAGAAAATGAGGGAAATCCAAGAAGCCTGAGGAGTCAAGTCCAACAGATACCACCATTAGACTACATCTGGAATTTAGTGCTAGAAAGGCTCTAAATCTATTAGAAGGAGGCACATATGAGAGCAAAGATGAAATGATACTATTAGAGTCTGTCTGTATTTCCAATGATTGCTCTGGCCACACCATGGAGAAAAGGGTTTAGGATGCAGAGAGAATAAACTCTAGATGCCAGGTGACTAGGCTTAGAAAGAACATAGAAGAAAGGGTATGCATTGAAAAGACATTTAAGAAATAAAATCCAAAAGACTTGATAATTTAGCATGGTGAGACCATAATGCTGTAAATTCTATAATGAGTCTTATACTTTCAAATTTCTTTCTGAATTTAGAAAATGTTTATTTTATTATTGGTATGTCAGGAAATTAGAAAATATAACACAATTTTCTGGGATATGTACAATGAAAATAATGATTAAATTTTTATTGGGACCATTTCTTTATCCCACCAACAGTTAGGAAATTTCCTCACAGATAAAAAACATATTAACTCAAAAGCTTCTCCAAATCATGACACACTAATTAACTCATTTTACTGGGGACCTTAGGTGTTACACTTTTGCACAGGAATGAGAGACCCTGTAGGAGGACTCAAAAATGCTCATGTGAAGCTTGCACTGGACCCTCTGTGTTCTCCTGAAATAAGTTCTGCACATCACCTTGAATCAAGAAGGGAACTCAATAAATCTAAGCACGGGTCAAGAGTGAGGTAGGTAAAGCAAATGTGGTTAAATAGAGCAGATTCATTCCTGCTACTGAAAAAAAAAAGAAAAAGAAAAAAAAAAAGCAACACCTCCAAGTCCTGTAAAATATTGACTGAAGACATCACAGGTCTATTTCCTGCACGAAGGCAGCATATATTGACCACAGATAATAGGATGTTTATTTTACATTATTAAAAGGAAAGTAAAGGGACAGAAATAATTTCAGCCAGTTTTATTGAACGTCTACTGTACATATGACTTTAGTGAAGCTTAAAGGTTTAGTGAAAACAGCATGGTTTTTTCTTTCTCCTGCCTTCTAGGACGGTTAAATAATAGTCATGTAAATTAATCAGTCTAATAAACAGATACAGGGGCCATGTGTTAGCTTTTGGTTATGGTAACAAATACCTGAGAAAACCTATAAAGACAAAGGGTTTGTTTTTGCACAGTCTACAGGGTTCCAGTACATGATGAATTTGTCTTGTTGCTTTGGGTCTTTGTGAAGCAGCACATCATGGTAGATATGTGTAGCGAAGCAAAACCTTTCACCTCATGGACAGAAAGGGACAAATGATATGTAGAGGAAGGGACTGATATGTGTTTCAAGTGCAAATCTCCAGAGACTGGAAAAACTCCTGCTAGGTCTTCTTGCTAATGCCTCCTAAAGTGTCCAGCACTTCCCCATACCTCCAAGCTAAGGAATTTACCGTAATGATTTAAATTATAGGAGACTGCAAATAACAGAGTAAAAGCTGTGATGCAGTACATGCTCACTTTCCAGTTTTGTTGTGTGAGATTTTGCAAGTAACTTTAGTATTCTATTGTTGCCTTTTCAGTCTTCGACATTTCAGAGCTGGCATTGTCTCTATAATCACACAGGTTTCTTTTGGCAGATATCATCAGCAGTACATATAGTTACCATCTTATAGGTTGTTGGAGGGCTTCCCATTAGCACAGAAAATTCACAGGAGCACAAGACAATCAATTCAATATGCACATAATGTGGTCTTACTGGGCATAGACTGGCAGCAGGAGGACTTGCAGATTTATGCATTCCAAAGCAGCATCTCGCTTGAAGGCATACAGGCATGTTCTTCTTTCCTGTAGTAACTCAAATATTTCACAACAGAAAATTCTAATGCTCCCTTCTCCCCTCCACAGGATGTTCTTTGCCAAATATATGTATATGTGGTAACTTTAAAAAAGACAGATAGAAAAGTGAGCACTGAAGTGGAAATATGTCTATATGTCTTAACATGTACTTAAAATAGTAAATTTTAAGAGCTAAGAGTAAGGATTTCACGCACATTAGTAGCCTCTCAAGAAGGCCTCTCTCTTTTCCTTTATGGCAAAGAAAAGCAGTCAAGTTCCTTGTTCGGTATCTTGAAATGGACTCATTTTTTTCGACCCAGTGGTGTGCACTTTAAAGCTGGTGGAATATTGCTTAACTTGCCAAGCAATCAAGCACAGTAAGTTGATTGTACCATGCAGAGCAGAACTTTTTAGAGGTCTGATGTTGGGAGAGTGACTATTTAGAGGTTCTATGACTCTCTTTTTTCTCTTGTAACCTCCTCTTATACCTGAATGTCCTGATTGTTTGTCTACCAAGTAATAAATCTCCTCTCATTCTTGACCTGGAAGAGTATTGTCGATATATTAAGAGATTTAAGAGTTTTAGCAGAAGAAAAATCTCTCCAATCCCAGTTTATCTACGAAGTCAATAATAACAAAGAAAGGAAAAGAGAAGCAGAAAACAAACAAGAGAAAAACAAAATGAGAAATTATCAAACGTTGAGCAAATGCTATATCAGGCATAGTGGTAAGTACTTTATGTAACTCAGATCTTTATACTTTCAACTTCTCCATGAAGTTTCTGTCAATTTTCTAGAACTATGAGCTCAGAAAGATTAAGCAAGTTAGTAACAAACTGTAATTCAGCAAGGACATAATTGCTTTCCATTCTCTGCTAATTCATTCTATGAGTATATGATCTATTTCAAACATTGTATTTTACCAACACAAAAAAATTCAAGATAAGCAGATCTACATACAAGATAAGCAGATCGACCCATTGACATAATGAAGAAACGTGGTTTGAGTATTGAATTCCTTACTCCTCAACCATTGGCTCTTGTGTTATGTACATATATTTGTGGACTGGCTAGGCATTCCAGGCTCATCCTGCTGGTGCTGACTTCTAGCCTTTTCTTCTTCGGTGTCTTTCCAATGGCTGTTCTGGTGCCAAAGCCAATCAATCAGAATTCCAAAGGAGGCCAAGAATTTTTGTTCACTCAACAGTCTTTCAACAAGTCTTTATTGAGTTCTTTATCACTAAGAGTCCTGGCACCAAAGAGAACTCTTTGCAGATGGTATGAATGAAAAGATTTTTAATGAAGGGTCTACTTAATGATATGTGGGCAAAGTTACAAGTGAAAAATCCAGAAATGGTGCTGTGCCTACAGATTAAGAGGAGAAGGAAGCAATTATACTCCTGGGGTGGAAGGAATTGGAGAAAAATTGTTTTTATCAGAGTCAAGCAACAACCCCAGAGGAACAGGGTACCTGGCAGGGTCTCTGGTTGTGGAATGTAACTACTGCTAGAGATTCAGGGCTGAAATACAACTTTTCTCTCCTGCCTCCCAACACTATCCTTACAATTCTAATCTTTGACTGAGAGCACCTGGCAACCATTTGACAAGATTTGCAGACCAAAGGAATCTACAATACAGGACACAGAACAGGGCAGACAAGGAAAGAAAATGGATCTGGGGTGATTTGAAGATAGATTAACTCATCCAAATACCAACCCAGTTGCTGGTACTGATTTAAGATTGAGGATAGAACGCTGAACATAACAGATTCAAATTGAGCACTCATAAAGAGGACTTTCTAGAGCAAAATATAGGTTAGAAAAACAGTGGAGACATGATGTGTTCCATGGGGATAAGCACAAAGGAAAAGACACTGAAGAAAGAAAGGGGATTCAGAATCTGTGGAGACAGAATTTTAAACAGGGTGACAGGAGATGCTTCTCTTCTCTGAGAGGGGACCCCTGAAAAGGTCACATTGTGAAAATTACCTGGTGTAGAGGGATCACGAATGATGGTGGCAATGGAGTATAAATGTAGCAGGCAATGGAATGAGAAAGTGTGGAGTCAAGGAAGAGAGGAGCCCCGTGTGGGGAAGTGCATTGGAGCAGAGCAGGAGTGACGAAGACTTAGGCCTGGGAAATGAAGTCAGAGAAACCCTCTGAACCTCTGAATTGGTTGTTGCTTCTTCATCTCTTGGCTTCTTGATTGTGTTTAGTATTTGACCAAACTTTTCACAGGGGACAAACTGCTGATGAAAGCAAAAAAGGAGCTGAAAGACGAGTGAGTCACTAGCTCCTAGCCTAGGCTGATTTTCTTCCCTAGGCCAATTAACAAACTGCCTTCCAGTTTCCAGATCAGTGTTTGCTGGGCATGGTGTCTTTTCCTATTATAATCAGCTTTGGTCAGTGTGTTAAGGCCTGTGTTGCACAGAATGACAATTGATACATAAGACAGTCTTCAGGAGGAAGGATACATGTTATCATAACTTTCTAGATAGGGCTCCAAATCAGAGAAGTCCTGGCTCTATTTATCTTGTTCCCTAGGTCCTTCGGATCTTCCAGACCCACTAAAATTCAGTTTATCAGCAAATTATGGCTGTTAACTTATGTGTGAGCTTCACATGACTAGCTACCATTACCTGTCACTAAAATATTACACACGTGCACTTGTGGATGCACATATATACATATATCTGTATGTTTACGCATAGATGCAAACTATCTGTCTGGAAACGTCCCTTCGATTTTTCCCTCTTAAAATCTCTTCTTTAGCCAACAAGTATTCACAGCTTGTGTATAACATTCTGTGTGAAACCTCCCTAGATGAGTCCAGGAACTGTTAACTAGACTCTTCTCCATGATCCCTGTGCATTTGATCCAGATCTATGTTTAAGAATTGTCGATGCTGACCTGTGGTTTACCTCTTCCAGGCCAATGATCCCAAGTGGACTGTGATCTTCAAATGGTCAAGATACATTATACTCTTCAGAGTGTTTTCCTTACACAGGGTAGATATGGTTTAAGTTGTTTCAAGCAGACTCTTTAAGGGGAGGAATAGATAGATACATAATAACAAAATGAGTGAGTCTTATTGCCTTATTAAGGTACTAAATAGTGTGTGTGTGTGTGTGTGTGAGTGTGTGTCTGTGTGTGTGTATAAAATCCCACTACATGGATCACATTTAGACAGGTTTGTACTGCTGGTATCCTCAATAATTCAACCCTAAGAGGACAGGTCAATTAGATGATAGATAGTGGTGTGAAGTCAGCTCAAGGTTTTAACTGGCAAAAATATCCAGAGAACTGTTATATTGAACATAGATAACTTGTTGTCTGTGAAACAGTCTTAAAACACCCTAGCTTCCCTCCAATCCAGTGGCCTTTGCAGAGCAGTCATCTGGGAGGTCTATGCGATTTTATCTTATCTACATGTGAGCATCATAAATTGAGTAGCTAAAATGTGGTTAATAAAGTCCAGCTGGGTATTTTCTAGGTGAATAAACACACCATTTTTTCCCTTATTTTTTCATGTGGAAATGATGGATAGGACCCGCAACTCTTATTTTTATTATAAGTGGAAAAGTAGAAATAATATCAACTTATGATACTTGAGGTTGTTATAGAGTGTTTTAGAGACACCCTGAAAGTTTCAAATAATTATAGCTCCAGTAAAATTTTTATGGCTGCCTGGGGATTTTTATGATCAAAGAAAAAGTAAACAGAGAACACTTTTAGGCTGAAAGACATTCAGGACCTTATGGTTTTTTGTTGGCCCTCCTTCTATTCTTAAAAGAGTGATTAATAGTTCCACAATGTAAAAGCACCCACATTTGGGATTAAGTAATTGAATGAAATTAATTCCTGAACCCATTTTTCATCTACCCCAGGCATGCTGCATTATATATTATCTTGGTGATTAAAAATACAATGAGCCAGATACAAGAAAGGTCTTCAAAAGCTTCTAGTTATGAATTCTGTTGTAATCCATTTCATAAGTTTCAATTTAATGCTTTATTCTTTGTTAAAAAGTGCAAGTAGTGAAATTTGAAAATAGCTATACATTAGATTTTAGTGTTATCAATAATAAAATCCTGATTTAAAAAATTGTGCTGTAATGATGCAGTAAAACATTGCTGATTATAGGAAATATACACCATATGTATGTATGTACAAGGGCAACATGTTAATTACTTATTTTCAAATGGCTAGTAATATTATTAGGTACACATAATGATGCAAATATATGCTTGTGAATATGTGTCAATATGAATACAGTATAGTGCATGTATGTGTGTCTATAAATATATTATATGTGCATTCATGGAGCATACACATGTGGGTATACATATAGGTAAGGACAATCATATATGATATATATTCCAAGATAGTTCATGCATTTATATATATACACATGCATCACATACTTGCATATTGTATCCATTTTCATTATTAAAATGTGATGTGTATTTGCATATTTTGCATAAGATGGAATTGTTGCATATACTTTGCAAATGTTAAATAATAAATGTATACATTTATCAAATATAATTAATGATATATTGTCACTATTTTTTAAATTAATTTTTAACTGAAACATAAATATTGTATTTTTTAATATATAAAATAAACTTGTGACATATGAATATGTCATGGAAATGCTAAATAAAGTCAAGTAAAGCATCCACTATCTCACATATTGTACTTTACTTCTGTCAGTAGTGAGAATCCTTAAATATCTACTCTCTTTAATTTCAAAGTACACAATATATTCCTATTAACCATAGTTATTATATTGAACTTATTTTTCTGGTCTAAATGACATTATATATCCTTTGACCAACATCTTCCCAATCTTTCTATCATTGCCCCTGACAGGTCCTGGTAATAACTATTCTGCTCTGTGCTTCCAAATGAGTTGTATTTCACATACAACTTAATTCACAAAGAGTTTGTTTTTCTATCTCTGACGTAATTTTCTTAATCTAAGGTCCTTCAGAGTCATTCAAGTTGCTGCAAGTAACAGGAATTTCTTCTTCTTTAAGGTTGAATGGTATTTCATTATGCACATCCCAGATTTTCTTGGTCCACAGATAAATTGAATTTATACAACTGGTAAACTGGTGGACACTGAGACTGTTTTCATATCTTGGCTGTTGTGTACGGTGCTGCAAACAAACATAGGAATGCAGATATCTCTTGACATAAGAATTTCATTTTCTTTGACCATATATACAGTAGTGAGATTCCTCTATCAAATGCTAGTTCTATTTTTAATTTTTGAGGAAACTCCAGATTGTTTTCAATTACAGTGCTACTAATTTACATTTCTACCAATAGTCTGCAAGAGTGCTCTTTTTTCCACATCCTCACCAAATCTTGTTAACTTCTGTCTTTATGATAATAGCCATTTTAACATGTGTGAGCTGGTACCTCATTGTGGTTTTAATTTGCATTTCCCTAATGATTAGGTTTGTTGTGTGTTTTCTCACACAACTTTTAGCTATTTGTTTATCTTTTATGAAAATTGTTTGTTCCAGTCCTTTGCCTCCTTTTTAAACTTGGCTATTGTTTCTGTGATATTGAGTTGTTTATGTTCCTTGTATATTATTGATATTAATCCTATATCAGATATATGATTTTCAAATATTCACTCCCATTTCACAGATTATCTCTTCCTTCTGTTAATTGTTTACTCATGTATGCAAAGTGTTTTCATAATAAATTTAATACTGTCTATTTTTTTACTTTGTTGTCTGTGTTTTTGGAGTTATGTGCAAATATCATTGTCCATTCCAGTGTCCTGTATCTTTTCACTTATGGTTTCCTTTAGGAATGATAAAACTTCAGATTTTGCATGTAAGTCTTAAGAAAGGTGAAGATGAAGGAACATGGAACAACATTAAAGTTTTCAAAGGACAAAATAGAGAACTAAAAAGGATCAGAGTTAAACCATGTGGGTTATATACTTAATCTCTGATGCTTCTCAAGCTTGCAAATCTGCCAGCCTTCTGAGTCCTTTAAGAACTCCACAAGGAAATCCATAGAGGCATCTTAATCACACTTTACATATTGTCCAGGTTGGTCTATTTTCTGTTGCTTTAGAGTTGACTCCAAATGGTACTTGGCTGCTCTCCCAAAGTTGTCCACCCTCTCCTTAACCCATCTCGTTTTTCACCTCCACTCCCAATAAAATAGAAGATAAATATTTTCTCCTTGAGGAGATTAGAAAGTAAATTACACAAGTTTGAGTTAAAACCTTCTCAGTCTTAGATCACATTTGCTGTTCTTTCCGCATCTTTCAATTTCAAACCAACCATAGGAGTGTCCCCAGATTAAGTCCACACTTAGTCTTTTTTTTTTTAATTTTATTTTAAAGAGAACAAAGCAAAACAGAACAGAGTTAAACACAGCAAAGCATATCAGAACAGAACACTGCAAACAATACAGGTCTTTAAAACCTAACAATAAGAGATTAACAATGGCTACCCTAGTGTCTCTTGTTTTTCTTCAAAATGGTTGTTCATACATTCACAGACAATAAACTCAAATAAAACAAAATAATATAAAACCAGATAAAACAAAAGAGTGAAAGCATTACAGGCCTTCAAATCAGACAATAAGAAATCAACAATGGCTACCTTAATGTCCTTTGTTATCTTCAAAAAAAGCTGTTCATATGTTCTCACATATTACAGTCAAATAGTAGAAAACAGACTTAAACCAATTAAATCAAAGAATAAAAGCATTATTGGACTTCAGAACTTTTCCCCATATTTATCGGGGATTTTGTATCTTATTAAGTCTTTCAGTTTCTTACACTAAGGAGATGATGCAGTGTTTACACATTTACTTACCTCAAAGTGCCAATGCTGCAATTAAACTTGATTACTTTTAGTCTAGGTTAGAATGAACAGTTCATACATAACATCTTTTGTCTTAAAAGAAAAAGAAATAACATATGTGCTATAGGTTCACCATCGCTTGTTTAGATCAAGCATTCTTTTTTTCAAACCCCATATCAACCTGTCAGCAAATTCTGTTTACTATAGTAAATCTTCCAAATGTATTTGTATTCTGCCACTTCTCCCCAAGGAAGTTATTCCTGACTTACCTAGATATTGCAATAATCTCCTAATAGGTTATCCTTCTTCAGTATTTGTTTTAGGTTTCTGGTCACATATGATCTTATTTGTAAGTTCGTTCTTCCCAAAGAAATTTATTTAAAGTAGCACCCCAGCAATCTCTAAACCATTCTTTATTTTTTTTTCCTTTATAGAACTTTATACTATAAGATGTACTTTATGCTATACTTAATCGTATGCTTCATTTCTCCTACCTTGGGTTATAAAATTCAGAAGACATAGTTTTTGCCTATTTCTGTCTTTCATTTTACTGTTTTACTGACATAGCATAGAATGGTGCCCAACTCTTATTAAAGGCTTATTTAACTATTTTCATAGGAATGACTATATGATAATATAGGTGAAATGCTTAAAAGGGATAATACATATCTCAAGTTACATTAGTAAAGTTACAAGGAAATCAGTCATATTACGTGTATTTAAAAATAGTTTAAGGCCAAAAGATATTGATAAGCTGGGACACACTTATATATCAAATGCTTTCAGAAACAAAGTAAGTAAGTAAAAGAGAGAGATCTCTCAAAAAGGTTTGGATTAAAGGGTGTCTGCTCAAGTTGATTCATGGCCTACAGCAGTATGACTATAAACCCACTTCTAATCCTCTAGTGAAATATTTCTGGACTTAGTATCTGTAGGTGAAGATTATAGTTGCACTTCTGCAGCACACCAAAGATATGATAACTGAGCAAGTTGCTTAATTCACTTGGATCTTAGGCTATAAATTGGTGATGACAATAATAATAAGGACCTCACAAGATCATGGCAAGAATCAGCCTGCGATTCATCATGTTTTAGTCAATCTTAAATACTCCACCTACAATCTTAGATGTGAGAATAAGGACTATATTTTCAAACTAAGAGGAAACATGGAAAGTAATAAATTCAACGTTCTGATTCTCTTACCAGAGGCTATTTCTTTACTATGAGATTTATTCAAAACTTTACAGAAAGAATTTCTCTACCTTTTCAGAGAAACTATTTTAGGCCGTCTTAAAAGTACATTGAATATTTCAATTTATCAACCTACTCGCTATCTTCCTTCATGGGTTTGGCTTTCTCAGTTTGAGTCAGATTTAGCATTTTCCCCTCCTTTTCTGACCAGGCTTCCTGTTTCACCATTAAAAAAAAATATACTGGCAAATGCACAAGTAGCCAGAGCAAACATACATGACAGAGTGACCATTTTTAAGGTGCTGATATGGATCAGCCTCAGATCTGCTTTGAGACTCTGGTTACCTAAAGTGACTCCCAGACTACTGATGAAGTGGATTTCATTCATTTCCTTCTCTGTCACCACTGTCCACGTCACTGCTCACCACTGACTATTTTCTGAGTGCCAAGAGCTCTACTGGGTACTGTGTGTTCTAGTCCTTTTGATTCTTATCAATCTCTGTAGACATTATTCTCCTCATATTACCATGAAGCAAGTCAGAACTCAAGAGGATAAGATGATTTGTTCTCACAATAAGCAAGTGATACAGCCAGGTTCTCAGTTCACATCTGACTCCAGTGCTCCTGCTTTCATGAGCATGCAAGTCTCCTCTCTGATGGCTAAACTTCATTTTGTAGGCTCATCTGGACATGCAGGTCCATAAGAGCAAAAGGTCTCAAAACACAGGAAAAAAGAAAGAAAAACAAATAATCCAAAGAAATGTGAAAAGCACAAAGATTAAGACTTGCAGAAAGAGATAGTTTTTACATCTTTATCAAACATTTTCTTGACCATCACCCTGACCTGATTGCTTGAAGATTTTAATGTGCAAGTATAGTGATTTTCCTGACTTCCTGTGGGGACAGAGTTTGCTTGGAGTATTACTTACAAGACCCTGTTCCTCCTGACTCTAAAGTGCCTCACAAATATATAATCCAAAAACAAAAAGTATTCTCAGATCCCCTCAACATTCAATAAACAGATTTGATGGATCTCCCCTTCCTTGTGTTGTTTTAAGACTCTGGGTGAAATCCTACTGGGCTGCTTGTTTCTTTTGCTCAGAGGATTCAGCATCTAATTAAAAGAATGAGAAGGCTTTATGTATCATGACCCAGCTTCTCACTCGCCACTGGCCTCACCGGTTGTTGTTAATGATTCGTTTCTTTTGACAGGAACGACAACATTTCAAGACTTCTTGGGTGGAAGAAAGTTGGCAGAGAGAAAGTCCACAGTGAGCAATTAAACATTATATGAATTAATACCCCCCATCAATAGTTTAATGGATGAAATGCATTGATTGCTTTGAGAATTATGCTGAGGTCTACAGTAATAAGCAGAAATGTCTGATTTGACATCTTTTTTTTTTTAATATGTCTGCAACGTAATCTACTACCAATTACACAACAACCCCACCAAAGCAGTGCTGAGTGGTCCCACTACAGTAGTAACATGTTATAAAAGCTCAAGTTTCAGGACAATTAGCTTCTGGCTGCAGTTTATTACCCCATTTGAGATTTAAAACGTTTTTTTTCCATTGCATTCCAACAATGCTTATGTGTCTGGGGCTAACACTTTAAAACAATAATGGAATGGCAAATATCTGTCTGGCTGGAGTTTGCCCAAAAAGAATTCTATACTAGAAAGAAAGAAAAAAAAAAACACTAAAGCAAAGCAGACTGGATAAAACAAAACAACTTATTTAATTACTCAAAATAACCAGGGTTATAATATTTCTTAGTGTATGTGCTGCTGAAGTGAGCATAGGTTATCATGTTTTACAAAGAAAAAAATTGCCTTTCGTTGGCATTAAATAGAAAATATAGGAAACACTTTGGAGAATATGATCATCACTGCTCATCCGTTAAGGCTTGTAGCTAGATGTTCCTCAAACCTTATGTGGTCATAGGTGGGGCTTTTCAAAATTGGTGGGATCTACAGCATGTGATGCTGGGATTAAGGATGTGATGCTGGGATTGATTTATGGTGTGATGCTAGGATTAAGGCTGCCCCAACCTGGGTGTGAGTGCTAAGCATCATAAGGGCAGAAAGCCTGGATAGGACATAAGGGACAGAAAGGGGGCTGCTGCTGTTGCTTGCTACCTGGGTGCTTTTGCTACCTTCTGCCTGCCATGAACCGTTTCTCCTCTGCAGTGTCTCTCTGCCACATCACCCTGCCATGGAGCCAGTTGATTAT
>RJWT010017460.1:0-19329 GCA_004365215.1 Cuniculus paca | reverse complement strand
CTCTGATCCCACCCCTGATCCTCACCCAGATCTTCAATTCTCTCATAAAACAATACTGAAGAATAGTTTTCCAAATCATAAATCAAACAACAATTTATCTACGAGGACCACTGGTAATAAAACTTCATGAAATCATGTCACTGCTTTGGGATAAAACTCTTTGAGCCAAACTGAAACCCCATCAAATGATCGCAGTAATAAGCATTGGCAACTGGGGATCCCCTTCTGTTACTGAGAACTTTTAGAAGTACTCCACAGGATCTGCCTGTGTGATTTTTATGAAGCATCATAAGGGAGAGGATGACTGTGTCTTTCTTCGCTTTGCTTATCTTTTTCTGAAATCAACTTGGGAAATACTTTCGTTTTTCGTTCTTTCGGGCAGACATTAAAGTATATGGCTGTGGGTGAGGTCCTGTCAAATCCTGTGCTTCCTGTCCCAGGTGCGCTGGAAGTGATGATGAGAGTCTCCAGAGACAGAGCTTCTTTTTCCTGCCAAAAGGAGCTGGGACAGAAACCTTGCAGGGTACAAGCTTCTTGTGTGCACTGCCTCTCTCCACCTTGCTCTCACTTCCTGTTGTCCACCCTCCTGCCCTGGCCTTCACTCACAACTGTGACTGTGACCATCACATGAATTTCATTCATTTCTCCCATACCATCTTCCCTATTGAGTCAAACTGAGATTATCTGGACCATGGAGAAAATAGAGTTTGAGTTCAGAGTTTGAATTATCTGTTTACTTTAATGGTCCGGGAAGCAGAATGAGATAGTACACAGAATTTGGGTTGAATCCTGACTCTACCTCTCATTAGGAAAGCGAGGTATAAGGGCTGGGGACTTAGCTTAGTGGCCTAAGCACCTGCCTGGAAAGCGAGGTTTCAGGTTGAAGTAATCCAATGACCTGAGTGATAAGTAGTGAGAAACTTGTTCTCTAACTTGGACTTGGCTTCTAGAACCTGTTACTAGTCATGACAGAAGAACAACGCTTGTCATGATTTTGGGTTAAAGAGAAGAATTAAGAACCAAGAACAGATTTGCTACGATGCATCCCATTCATGGAAGCAGGACACAGAGGTGGCAACCAAGATGGAGGCCAGTAGATGGAGTCCAACCTCAGAGATAGCAGATCTGAGGAGATGCACAGGAAGCAGAACCCACTCCTGCCTCTGAAGTGCTGGTATACAGAGCCCTGCACTCTTTGAGATGGACACTACATTTGGTTATGTCAGGTAACTTAGGGAATGTGGGGGAAGCTATTTAGGTTACCAGGACACTTGGACACTGACAAGTTATTTTATTTCTGTTTCCTTTTCCAAAATTTCAGGTAAAAATACATTCTTCACACAATTGATGTGAGATATATGATAAGACAATGGATATAAAATATCTAAGTCACTGAGTAGCTTATGGAAAGGTTAGAACTATTGTTGAGCAGCAGCAGACTGAAAATTTTTATCTCAAACTCTTTCAAAGATTTCAAACTCAACATATTAAAAATTAAATTTATGGCATTGGGGAACAATAGTGCACTAAGCCCATTTTTTTCTATGAACAGTCTTTCTCAGATTCTCAGAGAGAAAAAACCCAACTTCTACCGCATGGAAAATCATGGATCCCTTCTGGAAAGAGACTGGGTGGGGTCTTATCCCTACCTGCAGTAGACAGACTTTTAAGATGATCCCAGATGATCCCTACTTCCTTGTATTCATATTTGTGTGTGTTTGCCCCTTGACTGTGAACTGAGCTTAGGATGGGTTGGCATCCTAAGCCCAGGTTATAACCTATGTTGTAGTTAGGTTGTAAAAGATTGCTGCTTCTATTTAGTTAGTTGATGCTCACTATTACCTTCATCTTGCACATTCTGATGAGGCCAGCTGCCATATTAGAGATCCATGGGACAGGAATTGAGAGGAACCTCTAGGAATAGCCAGGAGGAAACAGTATCCTCAGTCCATGAGCCCGTGAGGAATTGCATGTCACCCAAATGTGTGGGCCCAAAGCAGGTCTTTCCCCAGTGGAGCCTTGTGATGAGACTGTGCCCCTACTGTCAACACCTCGATGGCAGCAGGGAATCCGGCTAAGCGCACCTGACTTCTGACAGCCATGGACTGTGTGATAGTAAATATGTGTTGTTTTAAGATTCTAGGATTTTTAGCAACTTGTTACACAACCACACATAACTATGACTTCAACCTTGTCACTTTATGAGATTTCAGTCTGAATGGCACAGATAGGTATAGAGTAAGAGTGCTGGTCAGTCACCAAACCATGATCCATCTTCACTGTCCCCACCTGCAAGTAGCTGGTACTAGAACAGATTACAATCAAGAAGGTGGGGAGAGACAAAGTGGAATGGGGCCTAACAGCCTAGCTTTTAGTCTGCATCCTTGAGGCCACAGAGGGCAGGGTCTGTTCCCTGGGTCTAGAAAAAGTCTTCAAGGTCAGCAGTGGCTGAGATGTTACCTAGAGAGAAATGCTGTGACAGCTGGCCTGCAGCTTCCAAGAGAAGATAAAATTCCACCCAAGTAACTCTCAGAGCTGCATACAGCACCATCTATCTCTACCCTGAACAGACCACTGAGTCTCTAAGCTACTAAATCTAAATTTGTTTTTTATTTTTATTAAGGACTGAAAGAAATAACATTGACTTATACCATCCCAGTTGGAGCCCATCTCAGCTACCAAAACTGATTGTCTTTCTGAACAATTATCCATTTGTATCAGTAGAGCAAAAAATTACTAAATGCATAAAATACTCAGCAGTGTAAAAGGAACATTCAGAACAAATGACTCTCATTGAAAAAGCACTTAATAAAGAGCTTTTTCTTCTGTTCTTGCTTCCCATGTTAACTGCAATTCTTATTCTTACACTGCATCAATAAAGAGCAGGTTGTTAAAGAGAGAAACAATATTTGAATAATTCTTGATGATAAAAATTTGCTTTGGGGGCTGAAAAAAAAATCTCAATGGAATACCAGTAGCAATGAGCACATCTAACTGACTCTGGTTTCTAACGCCATTCCCCAGTAGAAAGAATGAGGACTCTTTGGGAAAGTGGTTGTTTTTAGAACAGGAAATAAGCAAGATATGTCTGGAGTATCTTCTATGGAACAACAGAGGAAAAAAATGTAAAAAAGAAAAGAAAGAAAAAAACCAAATCCCCAAATAAGAAAAACCACATTGGTGGGGCCAAAGGGAGGGACACAGGAGCCAACTCAAAGGGCCTTCCAAAGCCCAAAGGTGGGACAACTTGAGCAACAAGACAAATAAAGAACTGGATTGCAACATGATATATGAAAGAAATACCCATGGATTTATGTTGACATAAATAATTTAATAGATAAATGGAGTTGACTCATAGAGTTGAAAAGCAATGATGAATACATTCACATCAAGTAAGCAATTAATAAAGGAAAAATCATAAAATGCTAAATTAAGGAGGTAAGAAAAGTCATACAGAGAATTGAAAAACAAAAACAAAGCTTGAATCTCTGAAAAGAATAAAATATACAAGTTTCTTACAAGTTCTATTAAAAAGAAAATGTGTACAATGCATAGTATTGCTACTTTGTGAGCATAAATCTGTGGACATTTTCTATGAAAATTCACACAAAAAAATTAAGAAGTAGAAGCCTAAAATAGCAACAAAAAGCAAGACAAATAAAGGACGCCAAAGAACTAACTTCTGAAAGTCATCACACATGATATTATGAACAGATTTAGTTTAATTCCTTCAGCAAATATTCTAATTACTACCAATGGGCCAGGCACTGCTTTGTCATTAGGTTTGGGAAAATGAGTAAGAAAAATCCTTGCTTTTCCTGAAAGGAGTGAAAATTTCATACTATACTACTCACACATGGAAATTTTCATATGGTACTACTCAAACACTTCCAAAGTATACCAAAAACGTAGAAAACGTCTTAATTCACTTTATCAGGTCATTATAACCCTGATTACAACAAAAGAAAACATGAAAAAAGAAAACTAAGAATGAACTCATTTATTCAGGGAAAGGATCTAAGTAAAATACTAATACAGTACTTTTCTGAAAGAGAATTTGACTTTTCTCTGTCCAGCTGTGTTCCTCTGCAAGCTACACGCAGGTAAACCACCAACTGGTCTTGATTGGAAAAGTGTTTGTGACTGGGAGGGAGGGCTGTACCTGAATTAGGAATTTCTGACAGGGACATCACAGCTTAGACCCCAGAAGCTGTGCCCATGGAGCGCTTCCAAGAGATACTACAGATGCTCCTGGGGGACACGATGACTTAAGTTAGGACAGACCCACTCAGTGGGACTCTTGCCTCTTCACACCTGAGCCATCACTTGGGGTGCTTGAGAGACTAGCTCCTGGATGACCCTGAAGACCATTCTCACTGAAGAAGGGCACTGCCCACTATGCTTCCCCCTGAGAAACTATGTCCCATGCTCTGCTCTTCAAAAGAGACATGTACCAAGTGGAACCCATGAAAGTCTTAGCTCTGAATGTTTAGTTGAGCCTATGCTTAGCCGGATATTTAAACACAAGACCTCCCAGTGGGCATTACAGAGTTTTGTTTTTTAATCTAAAATCAAGGAAGAGCAAACTGAATCCAGTACCTCATTGAAATGGCACTATAAGATGACCAAATACAGCTCAATCTAGGAAGTGAGGATGGGTCAATATTTGGGAATCTATTAAAATAATTTATCACATGAAGTACTTGAAAGATAAGACTTATAATCCTGATAAGGATTTAAAAGACATTTGACAGCATTCAGCTATTATTCTAATAAAAACTCAGTGTTTCAGTTACTTTTTCTATTGTTGCTGAGACAAAATACGCAATACCTAAAGTTAAAGCAGGAAAGGTTTATTTGGCTCACAGTTTGTAGAGGTTTCAGTCTATAGTTGGTTGGCTCCAAGGCAGGGTGGCATGGCAGAGGAACATCGCTCAGGAGAAGCAGTTCATGTGGGCAGAGGGAAGTAAGCAGCAAGCAACAAGTGACAAGTGACAAGTAATGATCCTCTTTCTGTCCCTTGTATCTTACCCAGGGCTACCCACCCTTACAGCGGAAGCACTCACACACAGGGTGAGGTAATCCTAGTGTTGCACCGTGAATCAAGCCCAGCATCACATTCTTGATTCCAGCAGCACACACCCTAGATCCAGCCACCTCCAAAAGCCTCACATATGACCACATGAGGATTTGAGGGGATATCTAGATAAAAGCCATAAAACTTAGTGAACTAGAAATTTAAAATACATATTTCCTATCATGAAATTAATAGCAAATATGACGTTCAAACATTAACAGTGTTTCCAATAAAGTGAGTAAAATGTCAACAGTGTTATTGCCACAGTTACATCTTTTTGGTTCTATTTAATATAAGTAAATAAATAAATGAATGAATGCCAGGTAAGGTAGTGCATGCCTATAGTTCCAGCACTCATAAGGCTGAGACAGGAGAATTGCCTCAAGTTTTAAGCCAGCCTAGGATGCATAGTCAGTTTAAGTCCAGCCTGAACTATAAAGTGAGACCTTGTCTCAAAAAACCAAAAGCAAACAAACAAACAAAAAGACAGAAATGAATAGAGTATGCTAAAGAAGTTGATTACAGCAGTGATACTCTCTAATCAATTCATGAGCAAACTGTGGTCCATGAACTGGTTGCCTATTTTTGTAAATAAAATTTTATTGAAACAAAGCCACATTGATTCACGTGTTGCCTATGGCTCCCTTTTTGCTACAAGAGTTAAATAGTTTCAATAAAGTCCACACGTCCCACAAAGCCTGAAATATTTATTACCTGGCCAGTTAAGAAGTTTGCTGACCCCTTGACTAGAGAACCATTATTTGCAAATAAAAATGTCTACTTATAGGGAAACCACACAAAGAACCAGTTGAAAATTATTACAGTAAGAGGGTTCAGTAGTTGATGGGTGTTCAACAAAGAATCATTCATGATTTTTCTACTGTGTCGATTGCAGTGTTTGACCTAACTTCTCGCTCCTCCCCTTATCCATGTTCTTTGCCATATTACTCTCAAGGCCTGAACAGGGGACAAGGTGACCTATTTTTGTCTTTAGTCACTCATGAGTTGTCAGTGTTGGGATATTGGCAGATGTAATGCAAACAGGGGCCCTAGGTGAGACACACCATAGGGTTTGCTCATCTATTTTGCCCATTATATTGGAAAGATGTGCCTACGTTATCCTATCAGCTGAGGGTACGTGAGAGCAAAGAGCTTCAGTCAGGCTTGAATTAGATAAAGCCATCATGTGTAAGGGACCCCAACTAAATCCAGTACGACTGCCTCATAAAACCCAACTGAGCCCAAGAGAGGTATGTAAAGTTAGTGAATATTGCTGCACTCTTGTAATGTGGATGTTTGTTACAAAGCAAAACTATACTATTTAAATATCAGCGATAAACAGAAAATATATACCGTGTCTATAATATGTATTAAAATAGAAAACATCACTCCTTCCTTTACACTTCAATGTCCAGCTAGCTACTTACCATGGACTCTTGGTGTTTAATAAGGTATCTTAAACGGAAGATTTCAATGTTCTCCCCAGCTTGGCTTGTCCGTCTCATTGCCTGCAGTATTCCTTTTGTCAGTTAATGACCATTCTGTCAGCTGCCTGGATCAAAGACCTCAGCAATTTAGACTCCTGTCTTTCTCTCACATCATTTATCCAACCTATCAGCAGGTCATTTTGGTTCTACCTTTAAACCATATCTAGATTGAGTATTACATTCTACCGCTGTTGCTACTGCCTTGGTCCAAGGCACCATCATCCTTACATGGAATATCTCAATGGAATTCTTGCTGATCTCCTTATTGAAGAAATTATCAAATCTTTCATCCTCATGTCTCTTGTCCCAGGTATTCTCCATGTAGCAGCCAGAATACTTATAAGATATAGGTCAGATCATGTCATCTTTTCATCTTATAGCCCTCCAGATACCCCTACCTTAGAATGAAATCTTAGATCTTCCCCAATGCCTGTAAGTCTTCCAACGATTTGGGTTTTAACTCCCTTTCTGATCATACCTATTTCCATGCTTTTCATTCTGCTGTAGCTACACTAGCTTCTTTGCTGTTCTTCCTGTGTGGTAGGCACACTCTAACCTCATGGACTTAGTCTTTCCATTTCTTCTGCCTGAAATGTTCTTTCTCCAGATATCTCCCCAACTTACTCAGTTGCTTTATTTGGACCTATAGTCAAATCATCACAGGCCACCCAAAGGAACTACCTCCTGCCTTCTACCAGTCATTGTCATACCACTGATTTTTGTTTTTCATGGCACTTTTCACCACTTGTCATAATACCAGTGTATGTCTTTCTCCGTCTTCTAAAATGTGGGCTTACGAGACCAGAGACTTTGTTTCATTCACTATATCATCTCTAGAGCCTAAAACAATGTCAGAATATAAGTTCTCAAAAGATATTATTGAATAAACAGGTGAATTTAGGAATAAAATTCACAAAACAGGCACAGAACCTGTGAAAGAAATGAAACTATAAAATTGAATTGAAAGGATTAAAAAAACTTGAATATCTACAGACATCTCATCTTCCTAGATAGAGTCAATATTCTGAAGATATCATTTTTTTCACCCAAATTCACTTTACAGTGGACACAATCTCAATAGAATTTCTTTGGAAGGATCTTGAAAAGGATCTTGCCTATTACAGGCAATCAAAAGTTATTAATGTTTGCAATTATCTAAAATGCTCTTAAAAATGACAAGCAAGAAGGGGCAGGCAGACATTCCCTACCACATATTAAGGCATATAGAAAGCTGCAGTAATAAAATCATGAGTCAGTACTATGATACCAGTACAAATAGACAGCTCATTGGAACCAGCTGTAGTACCTTCCAGCAATACACCTAAACAAAAGTAAACATTTAGTTCTCAGTAAGCTGGTGTTTCAAATAAGTGGGGAAAAGAGTTATTTAGCCAATAATGATATTAATCAAAAAGAAAAGAAAAAATTAGATTCTTTTTATATTGCAAGAATAAATATATATTTGAAAAAAGTTTGCAAAGAACTCTCAAAAATTAGTAGGTAAAAGATAAATATATCCACAGAAAATTACCTGGGCACAACCAGGTAATTTCCAAATGAAGAAAGAAAAAACAGTAATAACTCATTAATCTATGAATTCAGCAAATGTGGATTAGCATCATATATATGCCAAAAATATTGGCCAAATTTTAAAAAAATCAATACATATTATTGGCAGAGGTGTTAGAAGCAGGGGTCCTTAACCTGATTGATGGAATTATTGTACATTGTAAATTATCTTCTGGATCTTTCTGAAGCACAGTTTGGCAATATGGAGTGAAAGTGATTGCCCTGAAACTCCTCGACCATCAACTCAAGTCTAGAATTTACATTATCATGTCTGGATGTGAGGACTGGAACTGAGATGGCCATCTGTCAGCCACAGAGTAAGGTAAAGTCACCCTGCAGAGAGCAGCAGGGATCCGTCCTCTGTAACATTTCCAACTACCTTGAGGCCTACACTAGCCATAGAATTAGTATTTTTCAAGAAGGGGAAATTTCTTCTTTGCTTCAGCCGGGGTTAATTGAGGTTTCTGTGATTTGTGGCTAAAGTGTTCTTGATGGCACAGAGCTCTACTCTTTGCTTTCTAATCTTTCAGACTTATTTTCTACTCACTTCCAACAACTACCTCTGTGGGGATTAACCTGATTCCAACTCTCTCAACACCTTGATTTTGGATTTCTTGTTTCTAGAATGGTAAGAGAATAATTCTGTTGCTTTAGGTCACCCTGTTTGTGGTCTTCGTTATAGTAACCCAAGGACACTACTATAATCTCTCTGGAGTCTGACTTCAAAGTCATAAATTGCCCCAAAGTCCTAAATTGACTTTCCGATTACGTTAAGTAGACTTGGAAGACAGATTGTATTGTATGAGTCAGTGGAAATAGATATCGATATGCGACATTGCAGATTAGAACATAGGTTCTGGGCTGGGGATTTAGCTCAGCAGTCTAAGTGCCTGCCCAGCAAGCGCAAGGTTGTGAGTTCAATCCCTGGTGCCGCAAAAAAAAAAAAAAAAAAAAAAAGAACATAGGTTCTGGTTTAGGTAAATTCTGTTCCAGTTGCCAGGTATATGAATAGGATAACTCTCTTAGTGTCTCTGAGCTTCAATTTCCACATATATAAAATGGAATCAATAAAGACTGTTGATAAGGTCAAATGAAATGATATATAAAGTACTTAACATGCTACTTTGTATATAGTAATACTTAACAAATTCTAACACTTTCTTCACTGTAATCCAAAAGAGGAGTTCTCATCTTTCTGAATTAGATAGACAACAATAAATCGGCCATAGCCAAAGGGGAATCCATATGACTGAGGGCTACAGGGACAATTTAGACTATGCAGATGAGAGGGTGTAAAAATTCCATGTATAAGCGTAGCCTTGACTGAACCAGCAGTGAAGAGTGAGTAGGTCTTCTAGCTTGGGAGAACCATGTGGGACCCAAACTGGGAGCAGCAGCCCTGCAGGGAGGCAGAGCCAGAATTCACTTAGTAGAGAGGGCCAGGGTATCCAGTTAAAATTCCCCCTCCTTTAGGAAGAAGTAAATGCAGTTACCCCATCCCACTTAGTTGAGAAATACTAGCCTAGGAAAAAACTATTTAACAGAGAAATTAGTGCTTGGGCATTCTTATAACTAGTTATCTTTTGCCTGTTTAGAGTAACATGCAAAATGAGTTTTACTTAGAAGTTTAGTGCCTTTTAGGAGTGGAACGGGGCTCATTTTCTGCTATAGCTTCCTAGAACAATAATAATTATATTCCCACAGGAAAAAAAACCATGACGCATGAGCTTTTATCACAAAATAAAAAAGTCAAACTTTACCTTTGGAACAAAATAAATGGTTGATTATTGCCTTTTGTCATTTATTGTAAAATACGCTATCTATATTAAATCTTGGTGTGTTTCCCACTCTCCAGTCTTTTTCATATTTAAAATAGGTGAGTAATTTCTCAGCTGGGTGTATTTCCTCTGTAGGAGATCATTTGCATGCTTACATAATGACACTGAGAAAAATCCTAGAAGCTAGACTTCAAAAGTTGTGGACTGTCTCGATAAACATCTGCTGTTTTATGGTGGTGTGAAATACAGAGCTACTCTTAGTCTTTGTTCTTTACTTTTTCATAACTGAGTGGGTGGGGAAATGGGAAAGAATCAGCAACCTAATCTCCCTCTCTCTCTTTCTGCTTCATCCTCTACAGAATGGGAGGTCCTACCCCACACAAGCCTTACACATGCAGTTCTATAATGTCAAGAGGGAGGAGAGCTTCGAAGGGACCGCAGCGATCCTCTAACCCTGCTGCAGTGCCAGGGACTACAGGGCAGCAAGCTCACTCACAACTTCATCACTCTCCAAATGCTTTCCGTGTTCAAGCTTTTATAATGTTGTATCTGCTTGGTCTTTTTTTTTTTTTTGGTTAATCATCTACTATAAATTTAATAAAGTTTTATAAAATTATATTTATTTATTCACTTCATCAGTAATTCCTGAACGCTTAAAGGAGGCCAAGCCCTGTGCATACAATAATGAACAAGACTCAGTCATCATACTGACTTCCATGAAACTCAGTTCTTCAAGGAGTAATAGACACCAAGAGACTCACAGAGAAACATGCATATGAATTTATGTTTGCCTTTCCCATTTCTGTGAAGAATGCTGTTGGTATTTTGATGGAGATTGCATTGAATTAGCAAACTGCTTTAGATCCTATAGACATTTTAACAATATTAATTCTTAATTCTCCCAATGCATAAACATGGGAGATCTTTTCTTCTCCTTTCTTTCGTTTCTTTTCCTTTTCTTTTGTGTGTGTGTGTTCTATTTCTTTTTTTTTTTTTTTTTTTTTTTTTTTTTTTTTTTTTTTTTTTTTTTTTGCAGCACTGGGAATTGAACTCACGACCTTGCACTTGCCAGGCAGGCACTTAGGCCACTGAGCTAGATCCCCGGCCCTTGTTCTATTTCTTTCATCAGCGTTTCGTAATTTTCATATTACGGGTCATTACTTCCTTGGTTAAATTTATTCTTAGTTCATTTTCTGTTTATTTGTTTGTTTGTTTTTAAGATGAGATTTCACTATGTTGTCCAGGCTGGGTTTAAGCTTCTGGATTTAAGCAACCTTCCTGTCTTAGCCTAGTGAGTAGCTGATATTTTGAGTGGGATCACTTTCATGATCTCTTTATCAGCAAGTTCATTACAAAAATGCCCTGAGGAGAATTCCTTTCCAGGTATGGGGAGGGTTGGTGCACAGTGATGTTTACAAAGCTTGAGGACCCAAGGAGCACCCAAGAGCATGGCTTGGCTTTTCCTGCACTAACTCTGGGGAATGGCAGCGTGTGGGGTAAGTGAAAGCCTGCTGGTCTGGCTAGGACTTGGTCTGGGGAGAAAGGCAACAGGTTGCATTGATA
The DNA here is from genome assembly GCA_004365215.1 of Cuniculus paca. Taxonomy (NCBI): domain Eukaryota; kingdom Metazoa; phylum Chordata; class Mammalia; order Rodentia; family Cuniculidae; genus Cuniculus; species Cuniculus paca. The sequence continues at coordinate 7,855 of RJWT010017460.1, read as the reverse complement.
AAACATGTCATATGACTACCCGTAGCAGGAAAATGAGCTGAAAAAGCAGCCGTCTGGGTACATTTTTGACAATGAGCTAGCCAGGGTTCTTTTAGAAAGCAATAGGAACAGATCCTGGATGGTGTAACAAAGTGATGCCTGAGTCTGGGATGGCTTCTAGGTATTTTTTTCTTAATGCCTGCAAAGGGAAGGTATACAGATCAAAGCTGTGGGATGATTTGGGGAATTTAGCTAAATAAATAAATAAATAAATAACTTGTCTTTACCTTGTTTTCCATCAAGATTCCAGTTCCCTACAGCACAACCAAATTTTTACCATTTGTTATCACTCCTAAAAAATAATATACAATGAGAAAAACAATCTTTCTGCCTATTCTTGCAACAGTGCTGGGGAAACCTTATGAGAGTTTGTCCCTGGTGGCTACTGTAACTTGAAGTACTGAATCAAAAAAAGTCTCTCAACCGTTATAGTCTATTCTATAGAAGATATGCTTTCTTACCCACACTTACCTCCAAATTCGCACCCTAGAAACTAGTTTTGAAACCTCATAAAATTTCAGTTTATGTGCCCTTTTCTGTTTCAAGAACTATGTTTCAAATTAATGTTTTAACTCAACAGTCATTGAGTGAGAATTCATGATTCCTCAGGCACCTCTCCAAGTGCTGAGAATGTAAGGGGTGAATAGAGCCCAAAGCCATTAGAATATCCGTCCTAGTAGGAGACACAGACAAAAGGCACACAGACAAGTGGCAGAGTGGGAGGGTTAAGAACTGTGTTCAGGAGACAGATTTCTAGGCATGAATACAGATTCTGTGGCTTCCTGGTTGTGCGACTTCAGGCAAATTTCTTGCTTCTCTGTGCCTCAGTTTCTCTGTCTATAAAATAATGGGGTAGTTGTAATACTTACTTTTCAGAGCCACAGTGAGACTACTTTCTGGCTCATAGTGACAAACATGACCACATTAAAAGGCCTAGAAGCTAAGCTGTAGATGTTTTAGAAGGTAGAAAATCAGGATGGCAAACTAGTACCTGTCTCCTTTGGCTGTATTATGTGGTGTAATTCACATAAAGTACATAGAATTGTGACTGGTATGTAGTAAATGTTCAATAAATGTTCGCTATGAGTGGATGTGGTAATCCCAGCACTCTAGAAGGCGGAGCAGGAGGATCACAGCCTGGGCAATTTAGCAAGACCCTGTCTCAAAATAAAAGTAGAAAAAGGGGTGAGATGTGGAGTCTGACTGCCGGCATCCGAAGCTGACCAGAGACTATGTTAAGCCATCTTGCTGTGCTTTTGTACCTGCTAAAGATATCTAACCATGGGTTAATAAGGCCCAGTAAGCACAGCTACGCCCTGTAACTCCTATCATCCTTCAGCCCTGCGCCCGACAGGCAGCCACCATTCCCTGTGCTTTCTCAAGCCTTTTCCTGGAGGCAGCCACAACTCCTTTCCACTGACCTCTCCCCTGTGAAAGTTCCATTTTTGACCTTTTCCTTTCACGGCCCTTGTTCATGCTCATGACTCTGTAAGAGACCATCTGGCCTGTATGAAAGTGACTGGTCTGGTCCAAGTGCCAGGGTGCTCCATCTCAGGTTAGTTCTGAAATAAACTCATCCTGTTGATCTTGTGTCTTTGTTTTTTCCTTCTTCTTTCCTAATAGGATGTAACTCAGTGTGAAGGTTCTGGACTCAATGTCCAATACCACACACAAAAACTAGCTGTGATGCTATTTTAACTACTGAATTGGTTTGGCTTGGGTTGACCCGATGCTCTACAGTGCTAGGTAAGGCCTGTAAAGGTACTCAAAAATGGCCAACCTAGACTCTGCAGTGAAACCTTGTCTCAAAGCAATGCCAACCATCACCAACAACCAGATACAAAGGAACATTCCAGGCCAACTTTTAACAGGCACTGCTGTAGCATTCTTGCACTTACGAATGTAAGTTTCCTCTCTCAGATTCCTGTATAGAATTTTTTTCAGTTGTATTTGCTTGTGGTGGAGAGTTTGCTTCCTCTCATGAAAGACATTATGAAGATTTGGAAATGTAATGTAGCAAGACTGAGACTGTAATCACTTGAAGAAAACCCCCAAGGAAAGAAGAGGTGCTCTACCCTACCATTCATCCTACCTGCCCCACTCCTTCCCCTTCCCCACTTCTTTTCATTACCACACCCATAAGTGGCTATTATATCAGCATTTCCAATAATGTAAAGAGGGAAAACACAGACCTAGGCTTTCATGGAAAGTATTGTATCTCTCAGAACCCTTGTGTTAAAAAAAAATATATATATATATGCTTTTGAAATCTTTAAACTCAACTTTGTGAAAAGCTTGTTCTGAGGAATGCTGTTTCCTGGCACAACATTATCTTTGTCAAGTGACTCAGTGTGTTTTTTTGTTTTGTTTTGTTTTTTCAATATGAAGTGGCCCCAACTTACAGAGAAACAGTGGGCTTAGGTATCAGTTTGATGACAGGGTTTTTCCCTGTTTGAAAGGGGCTTTAAATGCGACCCGTTTGGAAGGTGTCTGCAAGCCAAGGGAGCTCCAGTCCTCAGTCAAGATGCTTCTGGCCACGGTCCTCATCTCTGCCTTGCTCTTCTGCTCTGCAGTAGGCCAGCAGTGCTCTACTTCCTCCGGAATCTGGGACATCAACTACCTCATCTACAATCTGCAGGTAGGCTGCAGGGCTGCAGGGATGAGGGCAGGAAGGACAGCAACTGACCATATTGGTGAGATCCATGCTCGACTCATGTGGGTTTTCATTTCTCTCCCTACTTTAGAAAGATCCACAGTCCACATGCAGCTGCAGTGCCAATGTGAGTGGTTGCTCTTTTTAAGAACTTTCCCAACTAATTTTGGTTTTCACATATGTAATCTTTGCACTGACATTTCCTCTTTTCGCAGGCGACCAGTTGTTTGTGCCTGCCCATCCCTTCCGTAAGTACAGTAAAAGATAATGATCTTGATTTTATTTTTGGTTAAGGTTTGTAACTAAAAACTAATCATTTTGATACTTTAAATGAGAAACTATTACTTACTTGTAATTGTTATGGATCTTGAAATTCTGTGCTATATTCATCTCCTCGTATTTGGACAGCTTTATGTGTGGTCTTTGAGGAGTTAGAATACTTTTCAATATTTCAAAAAAAGTGTGATGATCTTTTTAGATAGATGATCATGTGCACAGTGATGTGGTTGCATTGTGAAACTATGCTCTGAGGGAACAGAGTGTGTGAGTCATGAAAGGGATTCCAAAAGAGAAACTCCACACTCTGGCGGAGGGAGGAAAAAGCAATGTTTTTATCGCCCCATCTCACCACACTCGCTCCTGGTTACTAGGGCTGGGGTGCTAACCCAAGCTGGGCCTGGGAGAAATTGAATTTCCCATCCCAGTTGAGGTCAGTACCATACCCTGTGTGGTCCATCAGTTACAGAAATGAGAAGAGGAGAGGAAGAGCCCCACCCCTTTGGACCACAGTGCAGGCGTTTAACTCTGCTGATACACTACCCATACTCAAGGGATACATCCCACTTGCCTGTATAAAGGGCTTCCTCTTTCCACACTTTCAAACTTATTCCTGTTAGACTTGGGGGATAGGGCGTCGGGAAAAAGAGATGTGAGCTGTCTATTCGCCACAGCCTACAGCTCGTGTTTCCTGGATGGAACATGCTGGAAATCTTCTGGCAGAGTCAATGTGGAAAAGTGACAAAGTCTTGAAAGAGTGAATGAAGATTACCTCCTAGATTGGCAAGGGACCTATGAAAAAATAGTGCCACTTTGGGTTCCATGGGACAAATTAAAATAGTTTCTAAGGTCATTGGCTCTGTGCTTCCTTCTTGAAGCTGTTCATATAGTGCTTCTTTTCAAAAATCCTTGTTATTTTCCAGGACAACTGTACCACGCCATGCTTCCAGGAGGGGCTGTCTCAGATGACCAACATCACCCAGAAAACGAAACTCTCGCTGATCTTCAATCGGGTGAAAAGACTAGTTGAAGTCCTAAAGAGCAACAAGTGCCCAGTGAGTTTGGGTTTATACATGAAATGTTCTAGGTGATTTTTATGCAAATGCTGGATGTCAACTCTGACTAAATGGGGAATGATGATAAAGTTGGAATTGGTATTTCAATGTTCATAAAGGGACACCTAAGAAATGTAATCAGAAACAATAGAATCAAAGTGAAATCTATCCCAGATACTCCATTGTTCCCCTAATTGAAAACAAAACAAAAAACTTCTGGGGCCAGTGTAGCTATTTTCTTCTCTCTGCTTCCTGAATAATGAAAGAATCCACCCCAATTATAATTAAAAGTTACAATTAGAAAATCAGAACTAGAACCCACTTGAAATTAAATTATCTTAAAGGTTCCATCTGTTCCCTAAATAGATGTGGTGGCCTCCAAACTAAAGATTTTTTTCCCAACTGGCTAAATAGGTTTTTAAAGTAAAATGCACCCAGACCAAGGTAGATGTTTGCCACTTGCCTACATGTCCATCTTTCTCAGCATAGGTCCTTGAGTTGCAATTGGGGCTGGTGACTTCCCTGCTTCCCTTTGCGTTAGCATCTGCTGAACTACACAGCGGCCCTGTGGCTGTTTATTCAATTGCTGTGTCCTCCCATCAACAGCATCTAGACTGATGTAACCGGTTTTATTGAGTCGTTGCCTTAGGAACAGTTGGTAAAAGTTCTCATCTTTGTGTGAGAGAGGAAAAAACGGAAACTCAGGAGGGTTAACTAATTTGCTGGAGGTTACATATTTAATAAATGATGCAATTGTGATTTGAATTTGGGTTTATGTGACCTTAAAGTTCTACTCTTAGCCATTGTGATATAGGATGACCTTGAAAGGATACCCAAAAAGGATAACAATACATTAGAGACCTCAAACTGTCCCAGGGAAAAGTTTCCTCAAATGGGGAGATTCAAGGCTGCTTACTAGGTGTCCAAATGTGTGTGTGAACAGACTCCTAAAGTCCTACCCCAAAGTCCTACCCCTAACTGTTTTCACAAAATGCTACCTACTCCCCCGCCCCATTTGCTCCAGGTCTCACTCCTACATATCCCTGCCCTCCCAGGCTCTGAGCAGAGTTCTCACTGGGGTTGCTTTGTTCCATACTGCTTTAGTCACTCTGTCCTTGTCAACTTTTATCTCCACAGTTTTTTTCTTGTGAACAGCCATGCAACCAAACCGCAGCAGGCAACACCGTGACATTTCTGAGACATCTCCTGGAACCTTTCCAAAAAGAAAAGGTGAAAGGGACCAGAGCTTGAGTATGAAGATGACACATTATTTATTCTATTTATTGAGTTTTTTAAGTCTTCTCTTTAAGCTGTTGCAAGTAAAAAAATCAAGTGAGCTATTTTAAATCCAAATCAATTGTGATCATTTGTTTAAGATTTTATGACTTAATTTTGGAATAAATAAATATGGGGAAAAAGAATGCAAGCTGGTCTCTGAGTGCTTCTTCATGACATATTTGTTCCTTGAAAGCTACAAAATTGTCAAGGGACAGAATGGATAGAAGACTCCATAATAAAATGACTCACGGTCCTGAGCATAGACTTGGAGGCTCTTAAGGTGTGGGTGGGACTGCAGGGGTACAGTTATAAAGTGCTTATCTGGGACGGTCTGAAGGTTATCAGGAGGGGAGGCTGAGGGCATACTGAGGGGGCACAGGGTCCTGCCAAGGGGCTTCATTCCTGAGAAACCAACCATGCACTGGAAATAGGAGAAGGCGACCACTTAGTAAATCCAGAAGCTCAGAGACTTCTCAAGAGTATGGCATGGTCCTGCACAAGAGAGCAAAGAGCTTGAAGCTGAGCTGGGAAAGTGTCATGGGGATCATGTTTTGGGGCAGACCAAGAAGCAGAGAAACCCTGGGATCAGCACCATCTATTTGCCTAAAAGGCCTTCAGCAAATACACACCACGTGCCGGAGCAAGGCCTGGCTGAGGTACAGGGCCTAACGGGGTAAGTTCTAGGGCATCCTTGAACCAGAATCTGTGGCTGGAATCTCACAGATGTACACCTCACCTTAATACTCCACCTGCCCCAACCCTGGTGCCCACCCTGGCCTCTGTTCCACTATGCTTACCGTCTTCGAAGATGCTCTCTGGATATCAAGTTGACTGTTTATTATCTGATCCACCCTGCTCACCGGCCAGCTCCCTGAGTGCAGAGAACTTCTTTGGTCATGTCTAGGACTCAGGTGCCTGTGTTGAGTTGGCACAGGGTAGGGGCCAAGAGTGCACGATCTGAATAGATGCGAGGCTTTGGGATGTAAGAACACAGTGGTAACTCATGCCTGCATCAGGACTGTTTACCCCTGGGGGAGGGACAGGACCCAGGGCACACTATGGGGGCCTCCCCAACACCTGTGGGCAGGTCTAGGCTGCGGCCCACATTGCTTGGCCCCTTGGGAGGGGCAGACTGCCAGCCCTCCTAGGTGGCCTCCAGAGCCCCATATAGTGGGTGAGTGGAGCCAAAGTTAAGGCTGGATCAGGGTGGTCTGAAGGAATGGCCCTCTCCCCCACAACCTGAAGACCTAGAGAATTGGGAAGAACTCAGAGCCTTTCATTATTTATTTTTATTTTTCATTTTTGCAGCATGTGAGATCAAACTCAGGACCTTGTACATCCCAAGCAAGGGCTTTGCCAATGAGCCACACCAAGAGCCCCAGGACATGGAGACTTTTAAATGATAAAGTCAACTGTGGGGGAGAATTTTCTTAGGCTCTTCCAGAATACGAATCGCCTCCTCTCCCAGACAGATGAGCCATCCTAGCCCATCTGTGACTATTTCTCGTCACAATGATACAGAGAATTCAGATGGGCCAGAGCCAGATTGCTCAAAGGGTTGAGCTCCGAGTCTGTTCTCATCAGCTATAATGTCAAGCAAAGTCCGGATAGGACCTGGCTGCACAAAGCAGGTATCATCGCAGATGCCCGGTCCCTGGAGTCGTGCGGCTACTTCAGTGAGGAGGGTGGGCACGGGTGCTGCCCTCTGCCTGCTGCCTGCCACCAAGCCCCTCCTGCACAGCACAGGTGAGAGGGAATTTTCACCGAGAGGCCTCGTATCAGGGGAATGTTCTCTTATCCACTTGAGTGCAGAGACTCTAGGCCCATGGTGATATCCAACCATAGTTTTAGCCTTAGTTGGAATGGAAAGATCTCAGTTATTTCTGGGGACACATAAATCAAAGAGCAACATGCTACATTTCACACTATCCTACATTTCAAAAGGAGACTGTTGCTACTAAGTTTCGTCTTCTAGTGCTGAAGGCCGCCAAGCATTTTGGTGGGGTCACAGACTTAAGATGCATGGACAGTAGTCTCACCTGGTGACCCACCTGCTTTCCCAGAGGTGTAGAAACATTGCACAGCAGTGGGGATCGGGTAAGTTCTATGGAAAAGGTTTGCCAGGGAAACTCCCATAACAGTGGATGGGAGAATTAGCTCTCCAACTGTTACTGGTAATATATCTCAGCATCTCCTATATATTTTATTCCTGGAGACTTCAAGTTCTGACTACTCAGGATTCTTAGCGCTCTTCTTCCTCGTGAGTGGGGCTGTCAGTGCTGGGGTCCCGCCTCTGCATAGCCAGGGCATCTAAGGATGCCAGTCTTGTCTGACTCCCTTGTGGCCTGTAGATACCCAAGGACAGGGCACCTTTCCTCCCCAGCACTTAACAACTCTATGTGTGACATGCAGCAAGTGCTGAGCAAAAGATCTAGCAAGTACCACATTCATGAAAGTATCAAGCACATAATATTGAAGCACTTACTCTGGATGTACTAGGCAAGCAGTGTTTCATTCAATCCCCTAACAATGGTAGGAAGTAGATATTATTTGT
>RJWT010017459.1:0-19314 GCA_004365215.1 Cuniculus paca | reverse complement strand
TTTTTTTAAGTTTAGAGAACAAGATCAAGGTCTGGTTGTGCTCTTTCCTGCTGGGTGCCACTGTTTCCAGGGCTTCCTGGCAAAAAGAGGTATTTCCACGTACATCTACATCTGTTTATCTATATGTATATAGTGTACACACACTAGAATGTTTTCTGATTAGAATCAAGATGTTAATATATGAAACGTTAAAAGTCAGACACAATACATACATGCTAAATAAAATTGAACATTGTCCACTCTCCTATAAATGGACATTCATGTTACTACCAATTCTTTGGTAGTACAAGGAGTACTGCAATAAACATTTTATAAAAATGTATCCTTGGGCACATAAATGAAAGATTTTTCTTTTATATTTGTCTAAGAGCAGTGTTGTTTGGTCATAGGGGACATACATCATCAGTTTTACTAATTACTTACTAAAATTGTGTAGTTCTTGATATTGCATATTTTAACAAAATTTTATACTGAGATCTATATGTGGTCAGTTTAATGTAAGCATGACATACCATCTTATTTTTGGGTGCATTTGTGATTTTTTCTAAAATAACAGATGAAGTTAAGCAACTTGTCATTACTTATTGACTCTAAATTTCATGATCATAGATATATTTCCATGTATAAGTTAATGTTGTTTTTATTCATATTTATGTTTTTATCAACCAGGAATTGATTTATACACAGTGTATATGGGGATATTATTTTATGTACCCAAAACAGCAGTTCCCGCCTTATCTGCTGTTTACTGTCCATGACTTTAGTTATCTGAGATCAAGCAAAAATATTAAAACAGACAGTTCCAGAAAAACAATTCAAATACTGTAAGCTACATGGAAAAACGTCTCACTTTTATGTAACCAGTAACCCAATTTTCAGCACTTTTAAATGCAAGGTTTACATAACAGATTTCTATGGAAACAACAACCTGTCTTTGAGATCTTTCTCTCATCCTGTCCTTCTCTCACTATCACACTTGTTCCTTTGTTGCAAATGTCCTAGCTGTTTGGTTCTGTTTTGATGGGGCTCATAATCCTGAGTTCTGAGAACACTTTCAGGGTGGGGGCAGAGGGATAACAGCAGCGCAAGAACCATTCCACTTACACGAAGAATGTGCATCCCTCATGTAACGTGGCTGAGACGAGCCCAGCAAGAATCAGGAGAGACGCTGATGAGGAGGAGTTGCTGTGTTTGCTGAGCAATCAATCATTTTATAGCTCTCAGAAGGTAGAGATGCTCCCTCCTCAGTGACTGCCTACCATGAGGCAAAGCACGGTGAGCAGTCGACCTGAGAGCCAGTGGCAGGGGGCACAGAGGGTAAGAAGCCTCTGCTGCTATCCCTCATGTGGACGGGGATAGCACATACTCAGAACACAGATGGGATCTAGTTGAAGTCTGTCAGTGACAAATGTCTCTGAACTCTTTATGATCTAACCTCAGTGTGTTAGCACCTTTCTCATGGCCCAAGTTCCTGACAGTGAGGAAAAAAAACTTACAAACCGAAACAGCTCTCTGTAGTCCATGCTTGCCCCAGGACCAGGGGAAGACATCACAGACACACCTCCAGAGCTAGGCTGGACATCTGACTGACCCCACACACGCGGACAAGAGATCAGAGTGCATCCCGAAGGAAAGAAGCAAAGCCGGGGATTAGGTATGTGCACCCCAGTTCAGGGACCTCATTTGAGATGCACTGATAATCCTGCTGGTCACAGCCACCAGAGAGTGACATGGACAATTTCAAGGAGGGCATTTCCTGCAACTGAGATTTATGCAGGACCTAGTTTTTGTTTGGGTTGCCCTGCCTTTAGGCGTGACCGGTTTCTGCCACTCCTCGCATAAGAAAGGGGCTTTCAAATGTGGATGCAGGCGCTCAGGTGTGGAGACTTCTGAGGCTAAGAGCCCATTGTCCATCAAATAGTTTTGCGTTCACTTCACTGTCTTGTGAATTCCATCATTTCTGTTGAGAAGGTAAGTGTCAATTTAATGATTGCATCTTTGATGGAAATGAGTGTCTCTGCTGTGGATACTTTCAAAATTTTCCTGTTTGGGCAAGTGTGGTGGTGCACATCTGTAATCCTAGCACTTGCGAGGCTAAACCAGGAGGATGCTGTGAGTTCAAGCCAGCCTGAGCTACATAATGAGTTCAAGGCCAGTGTGAACTATGTAACGAGACCCTGTGTCAAAAGAGATTGGTTTTCAGCTGATTATCCTGCTGAATGTAGTATTTTTAATCACTTCCTTACTGATCCTGGTTGGAGTTCACATGGGTTTTGAATTTTTGATGTCTTTTATCAGCTTTTGAAAATTCTCACTTCTTATTATTGCTTCTATTTCATCACCCACTCTTTGATATATATATACACACACACACACACACACACACACACACACACACACACACACGCATATGTATTATATGGCATTTGCTGCATCACTCAGTTTCTAGTTCTGTTTCTATATTTTGTATTCTTTAGCTTTTCAATATTTTATTTTGGTATTTTATTCTGACCTATTTTCTAGTTCACTAATTCTCTCATCAGAGTTCTTAAATTCCAGTCACAATTATTCTTTTTTCAGAATATATTTTTGTTTCTAGATCAATGTTAAGCTGATTTAATGTATCTTGCAATCATTTGAACATTATAGAGCTGGTCCTTCAGCAGTCTGGTAATTGCATTATCTAGATCTTCAGTGAATCTCCTTTTTCTGCTTTCCTTTTATTTGCTATTTATGATGCATTTTCTCTTTTTCTGTCTGCTCATTTTCTGTTAACTCTAAACACTGAATACAAAAAGGTGTAAACACCATTTGGGACCTAGCGCAAGAGTATGTTGGAGAGGATTTGCATTTGATTCTGAATACTTGGGAGCCCAAGCAACACTGCTTCCCCTTAATCTGAGTTTGCTGCTGGGCTCCAGATCCCAAATTAGTTAAGAGTTCTACCTTACTCCTAGAAGTGTTCATTTGGGATTCACATCCAAACAGCGATGTTTGTATGCTGACCCTTTGGTGTGCCTTACACTCGTTCTGTCTTTAGATTCATGGAACTATCAAAATATCTCTTTAGTCCTTAACTTTCTCAGATGCTTCTTCCATAACTATGATATCTACAGAGGAAGACTGGCCCTGTATGACCATCTTTCTGGGGGATTTTTCCCTTTCCTTGAATTTGGCCCTTGAATCGAGTACTAATGTCCTGCTCAAAATGTTTCAGTGTTGTCTTTTAAGTTTGTCTTCAGGCAGGTTTATCTGAATGGTGTTGTCTGCCATTATCCACCTCAAAAATTTCATCTACAGTTTTTCTTTGGCCACATGGTTTTTGTAAGTAAATAAGAAGACAGATTATCTCTAATATTAATTTAATAGTAAGCACTTAAATCAGTGCCTGAAAATGCACTGCATATTTTTCTTCTTCTGAAGCAATGCCTTTTATTTGTACTATTTTAAAGTAAAATGGCCAGTATAATCATAGGGTCCCTGAGAGTGTCAAAACTCTTTCTTCTCAGTGTTTGGGCTTATGACCAATTGTCGAGTCAAAGATGACGTCCAGATGTTAGATTTGATTCAGGGGTATGGATAGAACCTGCTGAATGACACAGTGCTCTTCTTCAGTCAAAGTAGTAGTCATCCTTTATTTACTTGGTTGTTAATGAGTACCCAACACAGCAGTCCTCCCTTATCTGCTGTTTACTGTCCATGACTTTAGTTATCTGAGATCAAGCAACAATATTAAACAGACAGTTCCAGAAAAACAATTCAAGTACTGTAAGCTACATGCTGTCTAAATAGTGTGGCAAAATCTTGAGCCATGCAGTTTGGTTGTGCCTGAGGCCTTGACTGATTGATTATTCCTCAGTCCAGTGTATCCACATATGATGGGGTCCCTGGGGGCTTCCCATTTCACGATATCTATTGTGCATTTTGGTTCTTACTTTTCAGTTTCTCACACAAGGGAGACAATGAGATATTTACACATGTGAGTCCGATTTATTTCACTTAAGAGTATGGTCTCAACTTGCATCTGTTTACCTAACAATGTCTGAAGTTATAAAGGGTAGTACTTCATTGTATTAAAAAAAAACCAAAAAACCAAAACACATCTTCTTTACCATTCATTGGTTGATAGGCATTTGGGATGTTTCCAAGATTTAGCTACTACTATTACAAACTGTGCTGGTATATCTAAATTGTACCCATAAACTTGATGAAAAAAATTAGGAAAGAAAATAGAGAAAAACCCCAAATTGATACCTATTTAAAGAACACATATTTCAAACTTGGTAAACTCTACATCCACAGTAGTCTGGAGTAAAACTGCAGTGTGCCCTTTAAAGCTTGTATTTTGCAAAGGCCATGTATTTGCAATTCAGTTTTTAAAATTACATTTTCAGGGGGTTGGAGGTGAATGATAGGCATAGAACAAAGGTCCTCAGAGGACAGACTCCGTGTTCACATGAGAACTAGTGTGCTGGCGCAGAGGGACACAGGGAGCACCAGAGTACTGATGAGGAGGAAGCTTAGTCCTCGCTGCTGAGGCAGCATCTGATGGTGAAGGCTCACTTAGTGTCATTTCCCAGGAGCTTATGTCACCTGTCAGCTCCCTGCTTCTCCCCAAGCAGCAAGAGCTCTCCCATTCCACACCAAAGGCCAGGCAAATCCAGACTTAGATGTTTTCAAACAGCTGCCGTCTCCAGGTTATCCATCTGAAAACTCCTTTTCCATCCAACCACCAGTGGTCAGTTACCTTCAGTCGCCTGTGCCCTCCAGATGCTTTCACTTCAGCAATCTTTCCTGGGAGGGTGAAACCTGGCAGAGCAGGTGAATTCTGAAGATGAATAACGCTTGGTTTCGCAGGGAACAGGGAGTTATGCAAACCTGGTAGGTTTGTGCGCGGCACTTCCTTACAAAAGTGAAATGATCAAAGATCTGAGAACACGCATGGGGATAGAGAAAAAGAAAACAAAGCTTTAATTGCCCTTTGGACATGGGACTTTTCCTGGGGCTACGCCTCAGAGAGAAAGGGGGAAGACAAAGGCAGCCTCTCTGGCTCTCCATTCTGTAGCTGAGTTAGGCAGCCCTGAGATGGAAGCCATCTTCTCGCTTAGCACATGCACACAGCGCCCTCCTCCACACAGCGCCCTCCTCCACACACTGCACTGACTGCACAGGGAAGGCCACCTTGACAGCCGGAACAGCGACACCTAGGGGAGGCACCTACACTTGGCACGCCCATCTCTTACCAGTCTGGTAAGCACACGGGGAACTTGGAGCCCTTCATATATAATTTTCAGAAACAGCACAAAATATGCACATCCTCAACTAATCAGGAGGAACAATAGTGTTATGCAATTATAAACTTATTTAAAATTCTGGACTTGTCACCCCTCTGTGGGTTAGTTCTAAAAAAAAATCAAGTGCTTTCCTAAATATCACTTAAAACAAATAAACATGGGAATGGAAGGTAAAAAGGGGAAGGGAATTATTAATGTGGAAAAAAACAAATAATGTTATTTCAGCAATGTGTAGGGATGGCAACATTTCACTTATTTCAACAGTATTTTAGAGCAGAGAGATTAATTTGAAAATTTCGAAAATAATTCCAAAGTAGTTTACAAAATCATGGCCAAGTAAATACAAAGGTGAGGTATCCAGTTAGAAGTCTTAAATTATAAAATCCCAAAATACACTTATTTATTACCATAATACAGATCAAAGAAGAAGGCTTTGAAGGAGTATTTTTAAAATTGATTAGGAGTATTGATGGCGTTTCATCTTAGTATTCTAACAAGTTCTGTCAGGAGGAGGAAAAGTAGGCATCAAACTCAATATCTGGCTTTTATACAGAAGGAGGGACAATGCAGAGTATGCGGGCACACACATTCAATTCCACCACTCTGGGAGGCTGAGGCAGGAGGATCAAAAGTTTCAGCCCAGTCTGGGCAAATTTGTGACTTAGGGTAACCCTGCTGTGTCAAAATAAAAAGTAAAAAAGACAGGGGATGTAGCTCAGTGAGAAGGTCCTATGTTCAATCCTTAATATCACAAAAAAGAAAGAAGAAGAAATATAACACCTGAGAAATTGAGAAACAGACATCAGCTTCAAGAAAAAAAAATTCGCTTTAACAAAATGATGAGATGCAAATTTTATATGTATCCTTGAAAATATAGAATGAATAAGTAATAGACACCGGTTTTAATTACCTACAAGAGGATCATGCGTAAATGTGTGACTCTGGCAAATCAAAGCAAATCAGTCACTGTTCTCTGCAAAGAGCGAGTTAGCAGTGCAGAGTATTTGACTTCTGACTCACCTCTGACCTTTCCTGTCTTTGTGTGAAGATCCGGGTCTACTGTCATCACCCAGAGGAAATAACTTTAATAGTCTTGAGGTAGAAAATTGAAGACATTTCAAGAAAATGGACCAAACATGCAGAGCCAGCCTATCAAGTAGGAAGTACAGAGTAATACTTTAAGTCGAATCTAAAATAAAACACCCTCCTTCCTCTATGGTTCCTGAGGTCAAGTACAGGAGTCAGTCTCTTCAGAAAAAACACCTCCCAGTGAAAGGTTTTTACAAATGTCAAAGCTTAAGCTTGTGTCTTTTGATATATTAATTGAAAACGCACTGTGGTTTGAACAAAGGTTACTAGGTATATCTAGAGAAACTGAAGGAATTACAAAGAAACCGTTGCTATGTAATTAAAAAGGGGCCTTGAATACTGATTAACCACAGAGATTGGAAACCATCATTAGGCACGGTAAGCACAGGGGCGAGTCCAGCAGAAACAGCACTTGTTCATTTCTGCAGCAACTAAAGGGCCCTTTTCTTTCCTGTGTTTCAGAGCATGGAACTGACATCCATTATTCTCCATTTTAGCTTCATCACATCCATCTTGTTCTCAGGCTCTTCTCGAACCTTTCTGAAGTGAACTCAGTGGAAGTGCTCCATCGAAAGCCCACTGTTACTAGCTCAACTTCCTGCAATTTCAGGCAATACATAATAAAGTTTAGCAAAACAGAGGCTATGCCATTCATTTAGCTATTGAATGCATTCTTTTATATCTGCATAGTTCTGTAAATGGCAGGAAAGGCTGCCCTTGTAGGTTTTCAAAAGAAAGCTAAATTCGTCAACTATTGTTCCAATGGTGGGAAGGTCCAGCTCCTGATGTAGACAGCACAGCTCTGCCTTGCTGTGAGGTGAACCAACAGGCTCTACCCTAACCAGTCTAACTCTTACGTTCAGGCTCTGATCTGTAGCACTTCCGCTGCCTGACCTGCCTTTTTAAATCACCTCTGTCTGCGCAGACTTGATCACCACTGTGGTTCATCCTCTGGAAAAGTCAGTAAACAATCAGGTCCACGATGGCCAGCCAGCCCCTGTCTGAACTAAAATATGACTTGCTTATACAATGCCTCACCTGGAGCCATGACAGCATGTGTGTACACGTGTGTGCACGCCGGTGTGCCTGTTACTTCCCCTTCCTAAACACACACTGATGCTTCTTTAAATTCTGAAGCTTTGTCTTGTGCAGTGTTGCCATTCTGTGCTGGTGGGAAATCAACAATGGTTTATGATTTTCAGATCACATTCTTCTTTTAATAATCAAGATAAATAAATATTTATCTCCTTTTCTGTTTATTTTTAACTATAATATGCACTCAAATACACACATATACAAATACATATAAATACATGTGTATATATATTCAAGATGGCAGTTGCTCAGTAAATACACATTAAAATGTTACATACCATATAAAAATAAATCAATTTATTCATATAGTTTGAGAGGGCAATAAAATAATACCTATTTCTTCAACTCCAGTCTCTAAAACATTATAATATGACTTGAAACATCACCTTAAATTAAACATTTCTAAAACACGCAGGGAAGGGGAAGGGATGGAGAGGTAAAAACATGAAGAAAGAATTAAGAGGTGTTATGTACCTATACCAACACACCACCAAGAATGTAATCACTATGTATTGTAAACATATTCCGATAAAATTTTATAAACTAATGCAAACATTTCATCTTAAATTTCAGGTACTAGGTATGATCTTGCCTTCCAGAACCTGCTATCCTTAAAGTAGTCAGTCCCAGGCGTTTCTTTAAATGCTTTGACTGGTCCTTATGAATGATACAGATATAAAGGCTTTGAGTTGCATTTATAAGTGATAAATCCAATAGACTTGTTAGGTGTGATTTGTCCCAGGTTCATCAGCTGGAAGAATGTTTCTCCATGAGGTGCTGGGGTGGAACACACAATGGGAGATCACAGCAGACATTGCCCTCAAAAGGGGAAAAGTAGTTCTCATGGGATCCCAGTAAATTCTCACAAAAGAAGTGTTATATGAGAGCACACAAACAACTTCAAGAACCTTTAATGGTCTGCTTTTTTACAAAGGGGCCAAAAACATATGCTGGAGAAAAGACAGCTTCTTCAACAAATGGTGCTGGGAAAAACCAGTTATTCATGTGCAGAAAAAGGAAACAAGACCCATATTTCTCACCCTGTACTCCAATCAAATAAAAAAGAATCAAAGACTGAGATATAAAAACAGAAACTTTGAAATTGCTAGAAGATAACCTAAGGAAACACTTGAAGTTATAGGCACAGGCAATGTCATCTTGAATAGAACATTAGGCCATGTCGATGCCATTTGCCAACAGAGTCTCTTTAGAGTTAGCAGAAACTATAACCATGCCCTTGAAACTCCAAAACTGTGAGGTAAATAAATCTTGATGTGGAAAGTGACCAGCCTCAGTTATTTCATTTTAGTGAAGAAAAGGTGACAATACATAGATAGTAAATTTTCAGAAAAACAAGAACCTTTGCTATTTAGATAAGGGTTCAGTTTGATACTGCAAATACCAAAAGCAAATACCTGCACAAACACACACACACACAAAATCTATTTTAATTACCTACTTGCCAATCACTGTCAGTTAAGATAGGAGATTGGAAGACAGTGCAGGAAGGGGAAAGGACATAGATAAGCAACAGTAGGGAAAACTTTAAGAGCGAGACACACTGACACCTTGGAGGAAAATATCTTCTACATGTCCAGGGAAGTGCCATGTGATGTAAAAGATCCGAATTGAGTGGAATGAGAGAGAGAGATTATAACAAAGCCCACAACAAAATTAACTATGTAAGGTGCAACCTAATGTTGGTGAATGTTGTCTGAAAGCCAAGTAAAAGATATTAGGCATAGGGCTGGGGATCTAGCTCAGCGGTCTAAGCACCTGCCCGGCAAGCGCAAGGTCTTGAGTTCAATCCCCAGTGCCACACACACAAAAAAAAGATATTAGGCATGATGAATCAGAAAATGCATAGTACAATGTTATTATAGATGTAATAATGTTGTCACAGCATTATAAGTTTTCATAGTCATCGTTTTCTTATGCATCAGGAATTATAGAAGCTATAAAGGTAAACGTGATGATCAGCATGAAACTTGCAGTTGTCTGTATCTTCAGTTTTATTGCAGCGTGTCCACACGGGGTTGATCAGGTCAGATGTGGGCTCTCGGTCTCCTTCAGTGTGGGTGTATGTTTCACTTGTACTACATTAGATTTATTTGTCAAATATGAATTTCATTTTTCCTCCTACATCACGGTTGAGTTTTTTAAAATTATATTTGGTGAGAATATACTTTTTAATGCACAATTCTACTGAAATTGACAAATGCACGGTCTTGTGCCTACAATTACAACGTACCCCAAACTCCCCCTTGCTACCTCTTTATTGATCATATTCTCACATCACCTCTCATGTCCCAACCCCAGGGAACCACTAATCTCTTTGCTCATCTTATAATTATCCCTTTCTCAAAATAATATAAATAAAATTGTAAAATAGGTATCCTTTTGACCGAACTTGAAAAATGAACAAAGTATTACAGTTAGTTTTCTAATCATTTGGACCAAACACTCAAGAAACTCAAAGGAGGACAGGTTTATTTTGGCTAACATTTTACACATTTCTGTTCTTGCCTGGTCAATGGCATGGTGGAAGGGACTTGGCAGAAGAAAGCTGTGCACCTCAAAGTGGCTGGAAAGCAGAAAACGAGGAGCTAGGGAGGGAGACACATTCTTCCAGACCACACCCCCAGTGACATGCCTATTCCAACCAGCCCACCACCTCACATCTCATTTATGATAGTACCCCCATGGCTCAATCACCTTTCAAAAGTCCTGCATACAATTGCATGAGACTTTGGGGAGACATCTATGTATAAACCATAAAATTTTGCCCCAACCCAAAAAGCTCATGACGTCTTTCTAAGGAAAATACATTTTTAGTCCATCTATAAGACTCATCAAACACAACAGTTTCAGCACTAAAATCCAAAAGGGTAGAACGGGGGAATAGGAAGGTACGGAACCAAAGCAAGACTGAAACCCAGCAGGACAAACATTAAATCCTATAACTCCATGTCCAGCACCCACAGCAAGCTGTGATGAGATGTGAATACCAAATGGCGTGGGTGGCCCTGCCCTTATGGCATTGCCAGCTCTCATGGTTGTGCTCTCAGGCTGGCTTTGCTGAATCCTTGCAGCTTTCCTCTCATGATCCATGTTTCTGGCTACTCCAATTCCCTGGAATCTCCATTGTCTTTTTGGCTTCACTCTCACACTTCCTGGCCTCCTAGGACTTTTTCTGAAATGTGTGGAAGCCTTCATGACTCTACAAGTCACACATTCTACATGTCTGTAAAATCAGTACCATGTGGATGAAGTCGGGATCTGATCCAGCTCTAGCAATTACCAGGAGCTTTTGCATCATGGCTGCAGAATGCCTCTGAGTCCTTAAGATGGCTAGGTGCTCTAAACAGAATCTCAGGAAAAAAAGTGTTTAGGTGGCCCTTCTTGAGTATGGTACCCTGGGGCCCACTTCTCAAATGACAAGTTTTACAGCCTTGTACCTTTGAGCCTGTGAATGTGAGGACTTAAGGATTTGTGACATGAATTCGAGTCACTTTTCTTACTGTTCTGATGTGAAGTACATGATTTCTTTTTAATGCTTATCTTTTCAGGAATTAAGCTCTCCTCTGCTTCAACTTGGCAAATCTTCCTTTTCTGGGAAAACTGAAAGCTTTTAAAATCACGCAGCTC
Source organism: Cuniculus paca (assembly GCA_004365215.1). Lineage (NCBI taxonomy): Eukaryota > Metazoa > Chordata > Mammalia > Rodentia > Cuniculidae > Cuniculus > Cuniculus paca. The sequence goes on along the minus strand of RJWT010017459.1, from coordinate 8,188 downwards.
TGCCATTTGCTCGTGATTCTCCATATAGATCTAGCTAAAATCCACCAGCAATCCCATGCTACAGCCTCAACAGTGGGCTGCCCTGAAATTTCCTCTGTCTGACTAGTCTGCTACCCTTAATCTCAGTCTCCTGCAGTCTCAGGACTTTGCAGGAAAACACAGGTGAAATTTCTGCCAGACATTCTGAGCCTGGCCTTTATTATCTCTCTTTTTATCAGCATTCTGGTCTTCTGAACTCTTACCAGAATCTTGATCAAGCTCAGCTTACAACATTCTAGAGCTGCTTAACCAGCAGGCACTTTCAAACCTTCCGAAACATTTCCCACAAGTCAGTTCCAAAGGCTTCTGAATCACATGGGCAGGTAGCATCATAGCAATAACCCCACTTCTTTCCTACACATATCTGTCTCAGTCACTTTCTTCATCACTGGGACAAAATACCCGACCACTAGGGTAAAATGTATTTTACATGGAGAAGGGAGTGACAGATTTGGGGAAGCAAGGTTTCAATCCATAGCATCCAGAATGTATGAATTGAAAATCTGTGCCTCTCTTCCCCCATATTCTTAAGCTGAAGCCCTAATATCTATTGTGATGGAGGTGGAATCTTTAAATCATGACACTAGAGCCCTCATGATGGAATTAATGGCTTAGGCAAGGCATGGCAGGTGATCTCTCTCTCTAACAGGGGAAGACACAAAAAGAAAACTGTGAACCAGGAAGCAGATTCTTCCAGGATCCTAAGCAGTTGGTGCCTTGATATTGGTTTCTCAGGCTGCAGATAGGGAGAAATAAATATTAGTAGGTTAAGCCAGCCAACCCGTGGTATTTTGTTATAGCAGCTTGATCTGCCTAAGACAGAAAGCATCAGAAATGGGACATACAAAATCGTACAATATGTAAAAACTTTTAACAACAGGTAAAAAGCAATAAAGGATGGCAGAAATCAGAACGCTTGTTACCTAGGGTTGAAGGGCAATGCAGAAAGGGGTGGCTCTGACTGGACAGGGGACCAGGCTGCTCTCTGGGATGCTTGCAGGACTTTATACTTTAATCTGAGTTTAGCTCAGAAAATATATGAATACATGAATGGAGACTGTACATGAAAATCCATCAACTTATCTCCTTAAGATGTGTATCTTTTACTGTATGTTTGACTAAATATAACTTTTAAATTTAAAAAAGACACTTTTCATCCCCTTTTTAGTGAAACCAATATGGTTTCAGGTTAGTAAACACCTACTGTACAAATGTCACTCCACGTATTGTGATCTCAGTTGAATTTTACAGCAAAATACCCAAAGAGAGTTATTATGTGGGACTATGCCAAAAATCATAATTCTTAAAGTGAGCAGAATAAAGGAAGGAAGGGCGGTAGGAATCCAAACTATGGCTGTCTGGTATAAAAGCAATCCTCATAGAATAAAACATGTACCATGCTGTTTTGGAAAACTTGTTCTTTCTGCGTCTGTGAAGGAGCTGGTATAGTATCTGGAACATCACTTGGCAACAAACTAAAGTGCATTTCTTTGTCAGTAAATATTGGTGTGCTTAGGAAATACTGCTAAAGAGTTTTTAAAAACAGTATTAGAACAAATGTCTGGGTGTGGGAGCTTTCTCAATACTTAGATGAAAAATGTAGCTTTCAGCTCATGATAGTTGCAAGCTATTTTTTGAAAACCAGAAGATGAAATAGGTACCTGAAAGAGGTAAACTTAGCAAATGACTTCCTTGATATAAAGAAAATTTCATGTAATTCCTACACAGGAATGCATAGGGAATTTTGTTTTAGAAAAAGCTACTGGAGGAAGAAGTTGAAGACAGAACACAAGCTCATAGAGGAAGTTAATTCTGTGGTTAACCTTTTGAAATTTAAACAATAATAGAACTGTTAAAATATTAATGAAATAGGAAATAAACCAAAAATCCAATATACTTGCTATGTTTCACAGTTACCATGAAACAAAAGACTTTTGTGAAACTAGAGGATAGTTCCAGTGGATATTATCTTTGTCACCATACATCACTTCCTCCTTTCCTTATGTGCTCTCTGACAGAACATAATGTCTGTGTAATCTATCACGCAGTTGCATTTATCAATACTTCAAGCTTTTTTTACTGTTCAAAAGTATTTAATTATACAAATTTATTATGATCCATTTAATCATTCTTCTGTTGGTGGTCACTAAGCACTTTTATCAACCAAAATGCAGTGGATTTTCTTGAGCATTTTTAGTAGGCATTTGAGCTCATTTCTCTTCAAAATATATGCCAGGAATGGGATTGCTGGATTATAGCGCAAGTACATATTTAAATTTAGGAAATAGTTGCAAACAGTTTTGTGAGATGGTCAAGCCATGCCATTGTGAGTATATTTGAGTTTTGATAATCCCCCCACAACCCTATTTCTAGAGCACTGCTCATTTCTTCAAGTGAGAAAATCAGAGTATTATATAACTATCAATATGGACAAGCTAGTTTTCCCTTTAAGGTCTCTGCTTTTTTTATGCTTTGTGTGATAAAATCAGAGCCAGTGAGAAGGAGAGTAAACTTGAAATCTGGATTGTTTAAATGAGTGTCAGGTCAAACAAAGGAAATTTCACTGTTTTAAAGAAAATCCCTCAGTTGATAAGCTCATAAATGTGTGTAATGAACATGAGAGTTGATGAAATTCCATCCCAGCTCAGTTTACGTATTTTCAACTGTGAATGAGTGCTTTCCCGTCTTTTTTATCTTTAGGTAAACAATCCAGATTTGTCTCTTGAATATTTGAGATTGATAATCATACATACAGAAAATAATGTCTTCACATATTGATTTCATTGAAATTCTTATAATTTAATAGCTTATTAGCAAAACTGCATTTGGGACCAAATTCTTTTAACCACATTACAAATGGGGCTTTGTTAATATATACACATAAACATTTAATGGAAATCTGGGGCATAAATAGTTTTGCTATTTTTTTTAATGCACTTTGCACTTTCTGGTGGAATGCAGGCTTCTAGTGGACAATGTATTCCTTGTTCTGCAGCAAGTATGTGCTAAGCACTCATTGTATAATAGATTATTTTGCTACTATGGAGGACCAGCATTCAAAATTGAAATTACATGGACTCACACGTCATCTACATATACACCCTTATTTCTTTGTTCTATGTTAATCTGCTGTTATGATTTGTTCCCAGACATCCCCCCCAAAGCCTCATGCAGTCATAGGGGTTTTTCAGTGGTGGCTGAATCTAGAGTGTGTGATTGATTCTCAGTGCAATGCTGGGATTAAGGGCGCTGGAATGGTGTGAGTGCTACCCCACCCTAGGACAGGTAGCCTGCATATAATATAAGAGGACAAAAGAGGCTTGTCTCCCTCTCCCTTGTTGCTTCTGCTGTCTTTTGTCGCCCTGATCTGTTGCCCCTCTACCATGAGCCACCCTGCCTTGGAGCCAGCTGATTATGATCTGAAACCTGTACACACTGTGAGCTAAATAAACCTTTCCCCCTTTAACTCTGGGTGTTGGATACTTATCTCAGCAACAAGAAAAGTAACTAAGACACATGCCATTCACACTGTAGAAACTATTTAAGATTTTTGATGACTAACATCTTTAAGACAGCTTTCATGTACCTCCTCCATAGTGTTCACTGAATGTATGAAATAAATGTATAAATGAATGTAATAAGCAAATTAGGGGTAATATAGTCATTCAAAATTTAAAAGCTAGTTTTGATCTTGAATGTGAAGGGTCAGCACACACATACCCTGCAGAAAAGGCAAGTTTGACACCAGCCTTATTGGTGGTGATCTGCTCTGTGTCTACTGCCCCCGCCAGGAAGGTTTGGGGCAGAGATGGGAGAAAACATTCACCATTCTTTTATTGTCATTGACATTTTTTATTTCTTTTAAAAAGCATTTGCCTTCTCCAATTAAAAATATAAGTATTTACTTGGAATTTCTGTGTTCCTTAGACTAAATGATTCTGGCAGATACACTATGAGAAAGTAAAAAATAAAAATTCCTTTAGAAAATGTGTCAAATACCTAAACTAAATAATCAGAGAAGTTTCAAAGAAAGCTGTTAAATTCCAGAGAAAATCTGGGAGAAAACACACAAAAATCATTTAACTTTAGATTCATATAACTACTATACCATTCTCTGACTAAATAAGATGTGTTTTCTCCTTAAGTTTCTCTAATTTGACTGTGAAAGCAGTAATCAGAAAAACGACAAAGGCAAAGTGAGGAGGTGATGTTCGGTGGCTCCAGATCCTACCTGTTCATAACTGAGTCACACTGTAAGGAATCAAGATTTTGATTTCCTGGGACATTTCATTATCTATAACATCTGTGGACAGGCCATCTCTCATGTGCTCCTGTCGTTAATGGAGATAAAGCCAAGAAACCAAAACCAAGTAAAGTAGTATACAAAGTTACCGAACGCAAAACTCAAGTGATGCAACCTGATTTACTTCCTTCCTGAATATATTAGTTCCATTCTTACAATGACCAGATCGGGGGTATAGATGACATCCTGTGGGGCCAGAACACCTGCCACCTTACTTCATATTGGGGTGCATTCTTTACCATTAGGATGTAAAATTATACACAGCCCTGAATCTTTCTCCTTAAAAAATAAAAAGAAGTAAACACGTCTAGTTATAATCCTAAAAAACACATGTAATACATTGGAAAACATGTAACTGCCCACTTTGCACTGGAGGTTCATTCTACATCAAAAATACACAGTCCTGAGAAACTGGCAAGCAGGGGACTGAATGTCATGTGGTCATGGATGAAATCATAGAGCACAGAAAGCACAGAAGGTAAAAACCATTGAATTCTGAATAATGTGTGGACATTATAAGGAAAATATATAGATATTGGTTTATGAATTTTGATAAATGTATAATGTTAAATGTAAGGTGTTAATAGGTATCCTGGAGATAAGGTACATGGGGCCTTTTGCACTATCTTCAGGTTTACAAAGGCCACTAAGAAATTCTGTGACCATATAGTCTCATTTCTGTACTGGATGCTTTTGCTACCTGATGGACTTCTGACTTTGTCTTTTGATCTGAGTACCATAGACTTTCTAGAAGTGGTGAGGACTCTTCAGATCATCCCCAGCTGTCTGGCATAGGAATCAGCTCATTTTATTGGAATGTTCAAAAGGCAAAAGATGGAGTGACCTCTGCCTCTGACCTCACTCACCACAGGACACCAGCAGAAACTGGCAAAAGGACAGGGAGGTCAGTGGGACTCAGGGCAGTTACTGCAGGGTCACCAGGACCCCCTGGTGTCAGCATGAGGACCGTGAGGGAGGAGTCTCACACAGTCTTTGAACTACATCTCTATTGTTGGACACTACTGTACTTGTGGGGAGGAGCAACGAATTGTTAAATAATATTCTGTTAAGCCGATTAATATCTGTTACATCAAAACAAGTAAAATCATGTAAGCCACCAAAATTTATTTTATGATTTATTCATTTCTAACACATATAGTATATTGCAAATTATAATGTATTTCTGGTGAAGTCAAACTTAATTTCTATAGAGCAACTAATGTTAAACAATAGTGGCTTGCTTTCCCAGTTTTCAATGGTACATGAAAGAAGCAAGATATTAATGTTCCCAAAGTATTATTTTATTGAAGAATTTATTGCTTAATTTTTTCCTATCTGATTTTACTAAGATGTGCATTTGATTTTTAAAAAGTTAAAGCAATAAAGATAGCAAAATTTCACTGGGAGCATCATTGTAAATTTATACCTCTCACACTGACATTTATATTTGTACACATTCTTTAATAGATTCCTGGCACACAAAAAGTTAGCATAAGAAGATAGATAGATTACATTCTTTGTTCTCTAATAATTATTTGCTTATTTCCTTAACTTTATGACAATTTTATGCCCTGCAGGCAGTTTTATGCTTCCAAATTTTATATTGCTTTTAAATTCAAACATAACGGAGAATACATCAAAACATGTTCTTTTCAATTATTTCACTATTTTATGTTTGTTAAAGGAAAAGATCAAAAAGTATTTTGTTAGTTCTTAAGCATTTTGTACCAAATATAATTTGATTTGTTAGCCTGAGGTATCACCTGAATAGCTTGCTCTGGGTATATGTGGCTAATTATTATTCTATAATGTGCTATTTATACCCATAATTTTCTAGTCAGAGTTAGACTGTGGGAAGGGTCGGAAGAAAGAGGGCATTACTTTACAAGGCCAGGCATATATATTCAGTGATGAAATTCAGGCAATGAAGACCACTTTTCTGAGGGATACACACATACCACTAACACACATTATACAATAAAATAACTCTTCTGACAGATAATAGATAAAATTTGGCTGAATGTGGTTTTATTTACATGAGCATCTGACCTGTTCTCTATTATATGAGGAAAATTGTCTAACTAAAAGCAGGATTGCAGGTTTAAATTAAACCTGCACTGAATGCCAGATTACTTTCAAATGATTGTCACTATGTCATTATAAAACTGATACTTTTGACATATGTTCACCAATTTAATTTTTGCTAATCATATACTTTAAAACAACAATTCTCTGCTGTTTTCATCTTTAAAAACATTTTCTGTTTTTAAAGAGATCAAGTTGAACTGATTTTTTTGTGTTTTCTACATACATGTTTGGTTATCCATGTGGATGTTTTTTTCACATCATAAGCACACTTCCCTACTGTAATGTGTGTTTATGTTTTTGATACTGATTAGTGGGACTGTTCTGTTTAAGAGATATGTTAGAATTCTTTCAGTTATAAGTCATAAAAATCAAATAAAAATTAAGCAAAAATTTGAAAGAGTTTACGAGACTGTGTAACTGGAAAAATCAGAGCCAGGGACAATTAGAGTAGAAGTCAAGCCCGTGTGTCCCTTTCTCCCGTTCTGTCTCTTCCTCCCTTTCTTCTCTTCATTTGTCATCTCCACTCTCCTTTAAGCGGGAACCACTTTCTGTAAGGGGCTGAAGACTGAGACAGTACCTTTGGTAGTACAGGTGCTCATGGAGATACCTCGTGTGGTAAGAGGCGTTGCTCTGCAGCACTCTGCGTAGAAAGCAACCCTTAGCCTTTGTGATGTGACAGTAAGTAGTGCTGGTTAGCAAAGCCATGCCTTGTATGTCTTTTGCTTTTGGTTGGGTATGTGTTCTCCAAAGGGCCATGTGTTCAAAGCGTGTCTCAACCCTGTGGGGCTGGGGCCGAATGGGCGGTGGTGGGTCACTGGGGAGGGAACCAAGATTCTCTTTCTCTGGCTTTCCAGATGCCGTGAGGTGAGCAGCTCCCTCGGCCACACATACCCAGCCACCATGTGCTGCCCACAGCAATGGCGCAAAGCAACCACGAACTGAAACATCTGAAATTAGGAGCCGAAATAAACTTTTTTAATAAGTTTATTTGTTAAGAAATTAAAGATATTTGTTATAGTGATAGAAACCTGGTTAACATATCTTTTTACCATTTTTCTATTTTTTAAATCTGATTTATGAGACCTCTTACCTCTTTTTTTTTTTTTTTGAGACAAGGTCTCATGTAGTTCAGGCTGGTCTTGAACACTATGTAGCCCAGACTGGCCTCAAACCTGTGGCAATCCTCCTGCCTCAGCCTCCCAAGTGCTGGGATGACAGGCGTGTGTCACCACGCCCACTTAGCTCTCACTTTTAACTGCATTCTATACCTTGTCCTTTATGGGGCAAATGTTTAACCTGAGTTCAGTTTCTCCCCAAACCCATAACAGTCTTTATTTTCTGTCACTTTCATTGGCCTTACTTTGTTTCTCTGAGTTTTGCAAGCATTCTTCAGCCTAAGATGCCAGACTGCAACATAGTTGTCTAATTGCTAATTTGTCCTTTTAATGAATCTTAGTTTTGAAAATTTAGCATAATATATTTAATTCTCCAGACATTTGCTTTCTTGTTTTTACATAGCCTACTACTGCCTTAGGGATGGAATAACCTCTCAAGTTCCTGAGCATCACCGAATATTCTAAGGCTTTCTGCTGTGTGTATAAGTACATGTCTTTGGAATCCCTCACGTGTAGGCAACATACTTTCCATGGGGTCTGCTGGACTCCATGTCTGCTTGCTGTTCATCCCTGCTTCCCCATTACTCAAGTTTCAGGCACTGAAAGAAACTACAGCCAGCCATCTCAGCCTGAGGTATCAGCA
>RJWT010017458.1:0-19337 GCA_004365215.1 Cuniculus paca | reverse complement strand
TTTTTTTATCTGTGTCTTCTTTAGAGATGCTTAGTATTTCTTTTATTATGGTTTTCATTTCTTCTTTTACCTGGGATCGAATTTCTGTTCTAATTTCTGTTATAGCTTCCTGAAGTTGTTTCTTCACTTCAGTTGACATCACTTCAGACATTTCAGGTGTGCAATTCTTGATCTCCATGTTTTCCTCTTGTGGAATTGTGCTGCTTGAGTTGGACGCCAGAGATTGCCCTCTCCGTCTTTGTCTTGGCATATTCCTGATTTCTTTCACCCTGAGTAGTGTGGTCCCAGGCACCCTAGCACTGGCCACAACTTCTCCGAAGCTTGACTGTGTTTTCTGGCCAGTGCTGGCTATGTATATCCGATGTTGGGTGCCTGTGTCTCTGTACTGAGCTAGACACTTAGCCACCCAGGACTTGCAGGGGAGCAGACCTGGTCAGACCCTGGAAATCTAAGCTGTTTAGGAACCTACACGGTATTGGCTGAAATGCACACGGGAATGGATCTCCAATCAATCAGCTTCTGCCGGTCTGCCCACAACCTGGAGCTGACGCCAGAAGTGGCTAGCAGTCTTGGCCCCCGGCTACATAACCTGCCCAACTCCAAGATGGAGCTCAGTTGATCATTCTCTCCGTGGGGCAGTGGGGGGGAGGGGTTGAAATTCCAAGCACTCACCAAATGCCAGCGCAGATCTCCACGTCCACAGATCTCCGCATCTGCCACTCTTCTTCACTCCTGTGCCTCTCCGCAAAGACCTCTGGGGTAGATCGCAGCTGCAACCATGACTGCAACCGTGACCGCGCATCTCCAGGCTCAGCAGGTCTTCTGGCAGGGTGAATCCACCTCCAGGCTGAGGCGCTGCCAACCACCACCTTCTTCTTTGTTTAAATTCTTTTTTTTCTCTTTGTGGGCTTCAATTCAAATTTTAGATTATTCCTTGGTCCAGGGGACCCACTTGCTTCCTTCTTGTCCTCTCCATGATGTGATATTCCAGCATCTGAACTGTTTCTCTCAGAGAGAATGTTTACTCTGCTGCTTACTGTTCCACCATCTTTAGCCAAAATTTTTAAATTCTTGAAAATTAGGAAGTAAAGTTACCTTTTAGAAAGAGAAAAAAAATTATTCTTTTAATAATTATTCAGTTAAAAAACAAAAAACAAAACAAAACAAAAAAACAACACCACATTGTCTCCCTAGTGTAAGAAACTGAAAGACTCAATAAGATGCAAAATTCCTGATAAATATGGAGAAGAGGTTCTGAAGTTCAATGGTGCTTTTATTCTTTGATTTGATTGGTTTAAATCCCTTTCGTACTATTTGATTGCAATGTGAGAGGATAGGAACAGCTCTTTTGAAAACTCAGACACTATGGTAGCCATTGCTGGTTTCTGTTGGCCGATTTGCAGGCACTTAATGCTCTTTTGTTTTATCTGGTTTTATATTACTTTGTTTTATTTGAGTTTATTGTCTGTAAATGTATGAACAACCATTTTGAAGAAAGCAAGAGACACTAGGGTAACCATTGTTGATCTCCTGTTGTTATGTTTTGAGGACCTGTATAGCTTGCAGTGTTCTGTTTTGAAATGCTATATCGTGTTTGACTCTCTTCTGTTTTCTTTTGCTTTGTTTTGTTCTGTTGTGCTTTGTTTTTTTCTATTCTCTTTAAAACAAAAAAAAAGAGTAAAATACAACAAAGCAGATCAGAACAATGCAAGCAATACAGGTCTTCAAAACATAATGATAGGAAATTAACAACGGCTACCCTAGTGTCTCTTGTTTTCTTTGAAATGCTGATTCATACATTCACACACAAAAAACTCAAGCAAAACAAAATAATACAAAACCAGCCAAAACAAGAGTGAAAGCATTATAGGTCTTCAAATCAGAGAATAAGAAATCAACAATGGCTACCTTAATGTCCTTTGTTGTCTTCAAAAAAAGCAATAATATCTTCTCACATATTGCAATCAAGTAATAGAAAACAGACTTAAACCAATCAAATCAAAGAATAAAAGCATTATTGGACTTCAGAACCTGAAGATATGAAACCAGCCATGGCTACCATGTGTAATTTTCTTCAATGTAGCTGTTCATAATTTGATGTTTAATAAAATCTCTTTTTGTAAACTGCTTAGGAGTAGTTCTTAGCATGTATAAGCATATACTTGTTTATCTATCCTTTCTGTGCTAGAGACAATAGCAGAAGAAACTACAAGAAAAATAAAAAAGAGTAATAAAGGGCCCAAAACAATTACAACATAGGCTTTCTAAGCTAGGAGATGGGAAGATACCAAAGGTTGTTATTTCATATAGTTGTCTTCCAGAGTTGCTCAGTTTACCAGGTATAGGCATACAGAATTGGTTCAGTCCTATGAATGTTAAGTGCTTTTTTTCTAAGAGCTAATAAAACTGGTAGTGCAATCATTTTATCTATCTTAAGTGTGTGTATATATATAAATATATATATATATATATTAATTTATATCTTTTCTTTTCCCTTTCTTCTTTTCTCCCTTTCCCTGAATTGTTTTATCCTTTAGAAGTTTCTTACCCTTTCCCCATATTTATCAGGGATATTGTATCTTATTGAGTCTTTCAGTTTCTTACAATAGGGAGACAATATGCTGTTTACACATGTGAATTTGATTTATTTCACTTATGAGTATGGTCTCAAGTCACATCCATTTTCCTACAAAAGTCTCAATGTGATCCTTCTTTATGGCTGAATAGTACTTCATTGTATAAAAGTACCACATCTTTTTTATCCATTCCTCAACTGATGGGCATTTGGGTTGTTTCCAAGATTTGGCTATTACAAGTTGTGCTGCTATAAACATGGGTGCACATACATCACAGTGGTATGATGGTTTCACTTCTTCTGGTAATATGCCGAGAAGTGGAATAGCTGGGTCAAAAGGGACTTCTAATCCTAGCTTTTTGAGGAACCTCCAGACAGATTTCCATGGTGGTTGCACCAGTCTACACTTCCACCAACAGTGGAGAAGTGTTCCTTTTCGCCACAGCCTCTCCAGCATTTGTAATTGGTTGTTTTCTTTATCCTGGCCATTCTTGCTGGAGTAGGATGGAAGCTCAGTTTTGTTGTTTTAATTTGCATTTCTCTAATGACAAATGATGCTGAACATGTTTTCATGTATTTATTTGCCATTCAGATTTCTTCAGCTGAGAAGTGTGTTTTCACCTCAGATACCCATTTTTGGATTTGACCTTTGAATTTTGACAGCCAGATTTTTTAATTCTTTATATGTTCTAGAGAGAAGACCTTTGTCTGAAGGACAGTTGAGTAAGATTTTTTTTCCCAATTTGTGGGTTTACTTTTCACTCTGTTGGAGATTTCTTTTGACATGCAAAAACTTTTTAATAAGACGAGATCCCCGTTGTTGATTCTGGAAAGTGTTTCCCGTGCAGTTTGACTTTTGTTCATGAACTCTCCACCTATTCCTATGTCTTCAAGATTTATACCTACTTTGTTTTCCAGCAGATTTAGTGTTTCTATTTTAATATTTAGATGTTTGATCCATTTCAACTAGAACTTGGTGCATGGTGATAGGCTTGGGTCTAATTTTAGTTTTCAGCATATGGAAAGCCAGTTTTCCCAGCACCATTTGTTAAAGAGGCTATCTTTCTTCTAGCAAGCATGTTTGCACCCTTTGTGAAAGATAAGGTGGCTGAGTGTGTTGGTACTTGGGGTTGTATCTTCTAATCTATTCCATTGATCCTCAGGTCTGTTTTGATTCCAGTACCAAGCTAATTTTATTACAGTGGCTTGTATATAATTTCAAGTCTGAGATTGTGATGCTTCCTGCCCTGCTCTTGCTGCCCAGAAGTGCCTTTGCTATTCTAGTTCTGTTCTGGTTCCAGATGTATTTTAAGAATGATTTCTCTAGATCTGTGAGGTATGCTAATGGTATTTGGATGGGAATTGCATTAAATCTGTATAATAACTTTGGGAGAATGGCCATTTTCACAATGTTTGTTCTTCCTATCCATGAGCACAGACTATCTTTCTATTTTCTGAGATCCTCTTTGATTTCTTTTTTCAGAGTACTGTAATTTTCATTGAATAGATCTTTTGCTTCCTTTGTTAGATTGATTCCTAAGTATTTCATTTTTTTGGATTGTATTGTGAAGGGTGTGGTTTCTCTTATTTCTCTCTCAATGAGTTTGTTGTATGTGTACAGAAATGGTATTGATTTTTGAGTCTTGATTTTGTATACAGCTACATTACTAAATTAGGTTATGACATCCAAATTCTTTCTATGGAGTTTTGGGGGTCTTCTACGTAAAGTATCATGTCATCTGCAAATAATGATAATTTAATTTATTCCTTTCCTATCCTTATTCCTTTTATTTCTGTCTCTTGTCTAATTGTTCTGGTTAATGTTTCCAGCAGTATATTGAATAGGAGTGGTGATAATGGACATCCTTGTCTTGTTCCTGATTTTAGAGTGAAAGTTTTCAGTTTTTAACTATTTAATGTGATACTGGCTGTTGGTTTGTCATAGATGGCTTTTATCAGATTGAGGTGAAGACATCTATTCCAATTTTCCATAGGGTTCTTAACATGAATGAGTGTTGGACTTTATCAAGAGCTTTTTCTGCATCTATTGAAATGACCATGTGGCTGTTATGTTTCGCTCTATTGATATGGTGTATTGCATTTATTGATTTGCATATGTTGAACCATCCATGCATTCCTGGGATGAATCCCACTTGGTCATGGTGTATAATCTTCTTGATGACTTGCTGCATTCTGTTTGCCAGTATTTTATTGAGGGTTTTTGCATCTATGTTCATTAGAGTGATTGGCCTGTAGTTCTGTTTTTTGGTTGGATCTTTCTCTGGTTTTGGTATTAGGGTAATACTTGCTTCCAGGAATGAGTTAGGGAGACTTATTTCCCTTTCAATTTCTTTAAAGAGTTTGAGGAGTGTTGGCATTAAATCTTCCTTGAATTTCTTGTGGAATTCAGCTGTGACTCCATCAGAAACTGTACTTTGTTTGGTTGGTAAGCTTCTAATTATATTTTCAATTTCATTAACTGAAATTGGGTTATTCAGTAGTTTTACATCTTCTTGATTCAGCTTTGGTAATTGATATGTTTCTAGAACTCTATCCATTTCTTTTGTGTTATTGAACCTATGAGAGTAAAGATTTTCGAAGTAAGTATTGATGATCTGTGTTTCCACAGGGTTTGTAGTGATTTCACCTTTTTCATTCCTTATTGCATGGATTTGAGCTTTCTCTTTTCTTTCTTTAATAAGATTGGCTAGGGGCTTAATTTTATTTATTCTTTCAAGGAACCAACTCTTTGATTCATTGATTCTTTGTATTGTCTTCTTAGTCTTAATTGCATTAATTTCTGCTCTGATCTTAGTAATTTCCTCCCTTCTTTTGGTTTTTGGTTTGACCTGTTCTTTTTCTAGATATTTGAGGTGTAACATCAGATTGTTTATTTGTGCTCGTTCCATTTTCCTGATGTGGGCATTCACTACAATAAATTTCCCTCTGAGGACTGCTTTCATTGCATCCCACAGATTCTGGTAAGTTGTATGTGTATTTTCATTTGCTTGTAGATATTGTTTAATTTCCTCTGTGACCCACTGATTGTTCAGGAGTGTATTATTTAATTTCCAAGTGTTTATGGATTTTTTGCAGTTTATCTTGTCATTAATTTCCAATTTGATGGCACTGTGATCAGATAGTATACATGGGAAAATTTCAATTCCTTTGCATTTACTTAAGCATGATCTATGTGTTAGTATATAGTCTATTCTAGAGAATGTACCATGTGAAGCTGAGAAGAATGTATACTCATGTTGTTGGGTGGAAAACTGTACACATCTACCAGGTCCATTTGTCCACAGGTTTGATTCGGTTCTGTTATTTTATTTTATTTTATTTTTGCTGATTATGTGCCTAGTTGATCTGTCTCTTTGTGTCAAGGTCTCTCATTACAATTGTGCTATTGCTTATTTGACTTTTCAGTTCTATTAATATTTGTTTTATATAGTTGGGTTCTCCCATATTTCATGCATATATATATAAGATTGTTATTTCTTTCTCTTGGAGTTTTCCCCTAAGCAGTATGTAGTGACCTTCTTTTTCTCTTTTGACTATTCTTGGTTTGAAGTTCACATTTGTCTGCAAACAGAATAGCTACCCTTGCTTTTTTTTTGGGTTCCTGTTGCATGGAGTATTGTTTTCCATCCTTTGACTTTCAGTCTATGAATTTCCTTGTGGGTTAGATGGGTTTCTTGTAGACAGCATATGGTTGGATGTAGTTTCTTGATTCATTCTGCCAGTCTGTTTCTTTTGATTGGTGAATTGAGGCCATTTACATTAATATTTTTAATTGATATATACTGGCTTACTTTTATCATGTTATCTTTCTGCAGTGGTTTCTTTACCTTTTCCCTGTACTTAATTGTTTGCCCCGGTTGGTATTCTTCTGCTGATCTTCTTGAAGTCATAGCTATTTTCATGTCTATCTGGAGTATCTTTCAGTATTCTTTGCAGGATTGGTTTTGTGGTCATGAAGTTCTTCAGCTGCTCTTTGTCGTGGAGGTATCTTATTTCTCTATGGATTTCAAAGGATAGTTTTGCAGGATACATCTGTTTGGGTTGGAAGTTGTTTTCCTTTAGACTTGAAATACTTCACTCCATGCTCTTTTTGACTTCATTGTTTGTGTTGAGAAGTCTGCTGTGATTCTGATGGGCTTTCCTTTATAGGCGATTTGCTTCTTTTCTCTAACAGCTTTTAATATTCTGTTATGTTGAAGTTCTGGGATGTTGATTATTGTATGTCTGGATGTTGATTTGTTTTGGTTATGACTATTTGGAGTTCTATATGCTTCACTTATCTGTATGTCAGTTTCCTTTCTGATGTGTGGGAAATTTCCAGCTATTATCTCTGTAAATAGTGTTTTTATATCATTTGTGTTTTCTCCATCACTTTCATTTACACCTATCAACCTTATATTGTTTTTCTTTGCATCATCTTTCAACTGCTGTATTGCTATTTCCTGAGTCCTCATTATTTTTAAAAGATGCTTCCTTCCTTGTTTGCTAGTATCTTCACATGCATTGAGGTGGCTTTGCCAGCTTTCAATGGCATTCTTGATTTCCTGGATATCTCCTTAAATCTGTTTCATGCATTCTGATTCGTTCTTGTATTGTTCATTCAAGGTTTCCATCTTTTTGCAGTGCTCCTCTATTTTTCTAACTATATCTTCTTTAGATGTGTTTAGCATTTCTTTCATTACATTTATTATCTCTTTTACCTGGGAAACCATTTCTAATCTCAATTGTTTACAGCTTCATGGAGTTGTTTCTTTACTTCAGTTGCTATCATTTCACAAGTTTCAGGTGTGTGGCTTGTATTTTCTTTTATGTACATGTCTCTTTGGCTTGTTCACGATCGACTGGAGGTGTGAGGTTGCATTTTGTTCTTTCGTTTTGTCATTTTCCTGTATTCCCCTGTGGTAGATGAATCTGACATGAATGGTTGAGAGGCTCCATGGCTAGGTGAAATTCACAGTGCACACCTTCAGCTTCAGCCAAGACTACCACTGTGGCTGCTTTGTTGCTGGGTGGTGGCTGGGCAGAGCCCAGTCAAGACCCCTAGGATGCTCCAAATGTCTCAGGCTGATGGTGGAATTGGCACGGGTCCCTACCAGGCTGCTTGTGAGGTCCCTACCAGGCTGCTTGTGAGGTCCCAAGCTGCACAATTAGGTGAAATTTGCTGTGTGTACCTTTGCCTCATACCAGGCCTAGAGCTGTGGTTGCTATGTTGCTCTGGGGTCACTGAGTGGCACCCAGGCAGGACCCCAGGGATGCTCCAAACATTTCAGGCTGATGGTAGAATTGGCACAGGTCCCTATCAGGCTGCTTGCAAGGTCCCAAGCTGCACATCTAGGTGAAATTTGCTGTGCATGCCTTCAGCTGACACAAGGCCCAGAGCTGTGGCTGTTACATTGTTCCAAGGTGGCTTGGCAGAGACCAGACTGGACCCCAGGGACACTCCAAACATCCTGGGATGATGGCTGAATTGGTGTGGCTCCTTACCAGGCTGCTCTTGAGGTCCCAAGCTGCATAGCTAGGTGAAATTCACTGCTTGTGCCTTCCATTCATGCCAGGCCCAGAGCTGCAGCTGCTACACTGCTCCAGGGTGGCTGGGCAGAGGCCAGGCAGGACCCCAGGGACATTAAAAATGTCCCAGGCTGATGCTGGAATTGGCATGGGTCCCTATCAGTCTGTGTTTATGGTCCCAAGCTGCATAGCTAGGTGGAATTCGCTGTGCACACCTTCATCTCACACCAGGCCCAGAGCTGAGGCTATGCTCCATGCCATTATTTCAACTTACCAGGTAAAAATAATAATGATGGCCAGACATGATGGTGTGTGCCTGTAATTCCAGCACTTGGCAAGCTGAGGCAGGAGGATCATCAAGAGTTTGAGGACAGGCTGAATTACATACTGAGTTCAGGACCAGCCCAAACTACACATTGAGACCTTTCTCAAAAAATATGATTACCAAAGATATAATGGCAATCACAGCATCAGGGGAAAAAAGCACTTGTCTCATTACATTCAATACAATTATTCTCCAAAGTAATACCACTGGTTGACAAAAATTTCTTTGAAAATGCTGTTACCAATAAATCATACCATCTTATAATTTTGGAGAGATTAATAGAGTTTGTGATATACTTTTGGAGACAAGTTAATGTCCTGTTGGTCTATGGCAATCAGAAACTCACAGCAACTTGGGTTATTTTTGGTACATATGGTGAAAAAATTGGCTGGTGATTTGGAACCGGTGTTCCCACCAGTGTAAAAAAAATGGCAAAAAAATTACCACAAAATTAAGTCACTGCAATATAAACAAGCACAGTTTTGATGGTAAGAAAGCAAAATTTGACATAAATGATATTTGCCCTAATATGAGAGAAAAATAGGCAAAATTATGCACATGATATAATATACAATGTTGGGATATAAGCAAGTAATGCCATATGAGAAACATAAATTACTAGCTTAAAGTTGTGTGAAAACAAATCAACTGTGTCAAAAACACATGTTCACAAATCTCTGAATACACATCTTTATGTAAAATATGGCATCAAGTTCAAAAATATCTTGTTACACAGAATACAATGTACACACCAAAAATTTAAAACAAATGTAGCAGCAGAATCCCAACAATTACCAAAAAGCAATGAACAAAATTAAAGTATGTTAGTGGCCTTCACCTCCTAATTGTAAAGACTAACACCTTCATAAATACTAACTCTAATTGAAAGCAAAAAATGCATTTCAATTCACCATGCTTAATTAAGACACTTTTATTAATTTTAGACACATAAAAATACCTAATTATGCCACTTCAGTATTTTATATTAAATCCTGCAGATACATAATACAGATACTTAAGTGATTTACTGAAAAACACATAATGTATTCAGTGTATGATATTTCTATCTGAGATTGTATTTTCTGGAAATTTTATGCAGAAATATTGACATCAAGCATTTTGTATCAATTATTACTATAGGTCTCCACTACATGAGAAATTTTCACAGGATTATCAAAATAAGCTCATATATATATATATGTATATATATATATAGTTTCTCTCCAGTGAGATTTATTTATTTGGCAATACATGTGTGTATTAAGTTTTTCCACACTGCTTACATACATATGGTTTTTCTCCAGTGTGTTATTTTGTCTTTCAAACAACAGGAATGCTGAAAACTTGTCCACACTGCTTTCATATATTGAATTAATGCCATGTGTGAATTCTTTCATGTCTTTTTACAATCACCAGCTGTGGTAAAAGTTTTTCCACATTGCTTACATATATAGGTTTTCTCCCATGGGGCTTCTTTCATGTGTTTGAAAAGTACTCTTTATGGTAGCAAAGCTTTCCCACATCACTTACATACATAGGTTCACCCTCCCCCAGTGTCAGCTTTTTCATGTAACTTACAACAACATGTTTAAAAAAAAAAGCATTTTCACATTTCTTAGTTTCTCCTCAGTGTGCTTTTAAATGTAGTTTACAATAAGTTTTTGTACTAAAGCTTTCCCACATTGCTTACATACATAGGTTTTCTATCTACTGTGAGTTCTTTCATGTTTCTGACAATTACCATGTGTAATGAAACTTTTTCCACACTGCTTGCATACATAAGGTTTCTCCCCAGTGTGAATTCTTTCATGTATTTTACAATACTGATGTGTACTAAAAGCTTTCCCACATTGCTTACATACATAGGGTTTCTCCCCTGTGTGAAATCTTTCATGTATTTTACAATTTGCATGGTTATTGAAAGCTTTTCCACATTGCTTACATACATAAGGTTTCTCCCCATTGTGAGTTCTTTCATGCTTTTGACGATAACCACATGTGCTGAAAGCCTTCCCACATTGCTTACACACATAGGGTTTCTCCCCAGTGTGAATGCTTTCATGTGTTTTACAATGGCTTTGTGTACGAAAAGATTTCCCACATTGCTTACATACATAGGGTTTCTCCCCAGTGTGAGTTCTTTCATGTACTTGACAATGATTGTGTCTAGTAAAAGCCTTCCCACACTGCTTACATACATAGGGCTTCTCACCAGTGTGAATTCTTTCATGTATTTTACAATGACTTTGTGTAATAAAAGCTTTTCCACATTGCTTACATATATAAGGTTTCTCCCCAGTGTGAGTTCTTTCATGTATTTTACGATTACCTTGTGTACGAAAAGCTTTCCCACATTGCTTACATACATAGGGTTTCTCCCCAGTGTGAGTTCTTTCATGTACTTTATAATAGTCATATTTACGGAAAGCTTTCCCACACTGCTTACATACATAGGGTTTCTCTGCAGTGTGCATTCTTTCATGTATTTTACGATTACCTTGTGTACTAAAAGCTTTCCCACACTGCTTACATACATAGGGTTTCTCTGCAGTGTGTGTCCTTTCATGTATTTTACAATTACCTTGTATACTAAAAGCTTTCCCACACTGTTTACATACATAGGGTTTCTCCCCAGTGTGAATTCTTTCATGTATTTTACACTGTCCTTGTGTACTAAAAGCTTTTCCACATTGCTTACATACACAGGGTTTCTCCCCTTTGTGATTTCTTTCATGTATTTTGTGTGTACTGGGCCTACTGAAAGCCTTCCCACACTGCTTACATACATAGGGTTTCTCTCCAGTGTGAGTTTTTTCATGTATTTTACAATGGTTGTGTCTTCTAAAAGCCTTCCCACACTGCTTACATGTATAAGGTTTTTCCCCAGTGTGAATTCTTTGATGTTTTTGACAATCGCCATGTGTGCTAAAAGCTTTCCCACACTGCTTACATACGTAGGGTTTCTCCCCGGTATGAATTCTTTGATGTGTTTTACAATGACTTTGTGTACTAAAAGCTTTTCCACATTGCTTACATGCATAAGGTTTCTCCCCAGTGTGAATTCTTTCATGTATTTGATGATCCGTGTGTGTACTAAAAGCTTTCCCACACTGTTTACATACATAGGGTTTCTCTCCAGTGTGAATTCTTTCATGTATTTTACAATACTGTTGTGTACTAAAGGCTTTCCCACACTGCTTACATACATAGGGTTTCTCCCCAGTGTGACTTCTTTCATGTACTTGACGATGACTGTGTCTGCTAAAAGCCTTCCCACACTGCTTACATGCATAAGGTTTTACCCCAGTGTGAATTTTTTCATGAGTTTTACAATGACTTTGTGTACTAAAGGCTTTCCCACACTGCTTACATACATAAGGTTTCTCCCCAGTGTGACTTCTTTCATGTTTTTGACAATTACTATGTGTGCTAAAACCTTTTCCACATTGCTTACATACATAGGGTTTCTCCCCAGTGTGAGTTCTTTCATGTACTTGATGATGACTCTGTCTGCTAAAAGCCTTCCCACACTGCTTACATGCATAGGGTTTTACCCCAGAGTGAAGTCCTTCATGTTTTTGACAATCACAATGTGTAGTAAAAACTTTCCCACACTTTTTACATACGCAGGGTTTCTCTCCAGTGTGGCTTCTTTCATGTATTTTACAATGACCTTGTGTACTAAAAGCTTTCCCACATTGCTTACATACATAGGGGTTCTCTCCATTGTGATTTCTTTCACGGATCTGAACATCATTGGGTGTGCTGGAGGCTTTCAAGTTTTCCTTATATATAAAGGTCTTCTCTCTAAGGTGAGTTCTCTCAGTAAGATTAATGTAGGAGTTCCAGCACTGATCATATCCACAGGGTTTCTCTCCAGTCATCGCTCTTGCACCCTTCTGAAAGGAGTGGAAATCACTGCAGGTTCTTCCGTGTTCATTACACTTATACAGCTTCTCTTCTGATCCCAAACACTCATATGTCTTCAGTCCAGTGTGAGCTATGGTGGCCATATTTAGTGGGTAGCATTTCTGTACCTCTTCCTTTCTGAAAACAAAAACAAAAACAAAACAAAACAAAACCTCAAAAAGCAAAACCAAAAAGAAAAGAAAAAAAGCAGTTGCAATAAAATAGGTACCCATATTAATGATTTACCACAAGTTCTGATTTGATTCCTCCTAATTGTGAAACTAACTGAATGCTCTGGAAGATATCTTCAAAACAGTCATTCCCAAGAGTGGCATTCAGTTGGGAATTTTTAAATTGGTATATTTTGCAATACAGAAAGTTTGGTTTCATTCTGGGCAATTGATATACATGTGTATCACATATTGATAATTTTTATACCTTTCCCCTCTCACTCTACCCTTCTCTCCTTACCCTGTTTATCTTCCTCATCTCCAAAGTCAGGCTTAACTTTTTAAATTGTCCTTCCTTTATTTTATTCTGTAATATATATTTTTGGTTTCTCACATAAGAGAAAGCGCAAGACTTCACATTGTGTGCCTGACTTATTTCACTTGTTATGATTGATACATTGTGTCAACTTGAGCAGTTCAGAAGTTTAACTGAGAGACTCAGCAGGGAGCCAAGGTTCTTACTTTGTAAACATCCTCATCTGGTGCAAAGGACAAGGAGATTTTGAGAGTGCTACACTCTCCCCCAAGCGGAGGGGGTGGGGGTGGGGATAGGTGGCCTGTGTACAATACAAGAGAGAAGAGGCTTGTTTTCTTTTTGCTCTGGTTGCTGCCTTGAAGTGTTGCCCTGGTGCCATGCCACCCTGCCTTGGAGCCAGCTGATTATGGAGTGAAATCCCCAAAAACTGTAAGCTAAATAAACCTTTCCTTGCTTCACTTTGGGTGTCAGGTGTTTTGTCCCAGCAATGAGAGAAAAGTAACCAAGACAACTTCACACTACAGGATGAAGGTTCACTCATTTCTTTTGGCAAATGACATGATTATCATCCATCTTTTTGGCTGATTAGATAGCACATTTTTTCTTTTTGTTTCTTTTCTTCAATGCTGGGGGTTAAATACAGGTCTTAGTACTGTGTTTATCACGTTTTTTTTTTATTTTGAGATTCTCATTGTGATTAAGTTGCTCAAGCTAACTTTCAACTTCCAATCCTGCTGAATCAGTTTACCAGAGTGCTAGGAATGTACCACCATGCTGAGTCTATCAAAGTTTTTCTTTATCCATTCATCCAATGATGGATATCTAGGCTGATTCCAAGGCTTAGCTGTTATAAATTGTGCTGATTTGAGTATGCATATGCATGAGTCAGTATAATATGATAATTTTGACATTTAGAACTATACTCAGGAGAGGTATTCCTGGGTCAAATGGAACTTCTATTTTTACTTTTTGATATGTCTTTATATTGATTATCATAGTTATACTTAACATTTTCACCAAAAATGTTGGAGGGTGCCTTTGAAGAATTTTAAAACATGAATGGACTCAATGCTCTGGAGGATGGCTTGAAAACACTTATTACAATACTAGCATTCATTTGTACTTTGAACACTGCTTCAAAGTTAGGAATCTTTTAGATACTGAATGACTCATATAAATAGATATAACAGATACATGTGTACATAGATACCCTGAAGATGTGTTTCTGTCAAAATTCAAGCTGTGCCCTCCCATGTGACAGGAACAGTCACAAGGCTGGGTGAGAACCAAGCCAAGCCAAGCCAAGCTCTCCCATGTGCCAGCCAGCATGCAGGCAGAGAGAAGAGCTGTCTCCCCACCATAAGCAACCTGATTTGGAAGAACACAGACTGAGATAAGAGCCTAAAAGCCAGTAGTTTGAGCATCTATTTAGAGGATAACAATATGCAATATAGTAACTACTGGGAATTTCCTATTGTCCTGCTTTCAAGTCAGTACTGCTCATTGTTTTGTTTTGTTTTGTTTTGTTCTGTTTGTTTTGTTTTATTCTCTTTAAAATAAAAAAAGTCCTTCAAAATTCATTTCTTTTCATATATACCTATATACAATACCTGAATGCAATTTCATACATTTTCATGATGGTGATCATGAAAGAACATTTTTTGTACTTATATGTCACATACTCTGTTTCCTATATTTGAATATTTCTGTATTTGTCAGATTATACATACTAAAACTATGTACGTCTTTGGAGAATATTGTGAGATTAAGTAACTTTGAACCTGGCCACATTTCCCTGCTTGTGATATTTCTGTTCATTCACACACTGAATCTTTTTTTTGGGGGGGTACCAGGAATCAAACTCAGGACCTCGTGCTTGCCAGGCAGGTGCTTGTTCCACTGAGCTACATCCCCAGCCCCACACACTGAATCTTGAGGAACATTCCTTTTCCTTTTGAGTGTGAATTACCTTAGATTTCTCTGGTCATTTTTGTATTCTTCAACTTCCTGGTTATCCCAGGCTCTTCCTGAATTACAGACAGAAATATAAGGAGATATTATATTATTACACAAAAATGAATAGATTCCTGTTTAGTTCACAGTGTAATGAAACCAGGCTTGAGATATTTTTCAAAATGTTTTCAAATTTTGTTTAATGAAACTACACTGCTGAGCAACAATGTTCTCTGATCGTATCAATGATAAAGTGTTGTCATCCTTACCTATTGTAGCCATGTTCCTGAAAGTTTCCCTCATCACATCTCTGTAGAGCTTCTTCTGGGATGAATTCAGCAAAGCCCACTCCTCTATGGTGAAGTTCACAGCCACATCCTCCAAGGTCACTGCCTCCTAAATAATCACACATATGCTTCTTGAAGGAAGGTTGAGACTCACAGTCTGGGTTCTTTCAACTCCACTCATTAAAAGTTGAATTGAATGACAAATGTGGGAGTGCATGTCTGTAATCCCAGTACTCAGGAGGCTGAGGCAAGAGGAGTGTCATGAGTTTGAGACTAGTGTGGGCTACACAGTGAGTTCAAGGCTAGCCTGAACTGCCTAGTGAGACCCTAGCTCTAAAGAAAAAAACAAAACAAAAAAACTGTATGGTTGCTGAATCCTTCAAATGTTAACTCTATGTCTTGGTCATCAAATCCATGTATATGCACATTTTTTCAGACAGCAATTCTGATGCTAGATTGCCACACATTGCTAAAACAACAGCAGAACAGGAGCACTGGTTCTTCTGCTGGGTCACTGCAAGTGTCCCTGAGCACTGCCTCTAAAGCAGATTTTATATAGAGTAAGCCTACAAGATCATCATCCACAAAACACTGGGGCAGATGAATATCTAATGAATAGTTTGATAGTCCATAGGTAATATCTCTTTTCAATATCTTATTATTTATGGCATTAAGTCATTCTTTCTTTGATTGTACTTACGCAGTATTATGAAACTTGAATTTGGTTTCATAAAGAAAATTAAGTATCAAATAAGGGTTGTGAATAATTAGAGTGTTAATGGAAAAATAGTTTTATTGGAACAAGTCTATGAACATTGTAAATAAGGAAAGGGTGGCATTTTGTCTTATAACTCATTGTCACCAAATGGAGACCCTGCACTCAGATATAAGAAATTCTGGGGGGATATGGGACAGTAGTAAGGGGAAAGAGGTGAATAAAATGTGTTATATGCATTGAAAACCAATATATCACAAAGTAAATTAGACATGAAAGCAAAATTTTAGCCAGGTGTGGTGGTGTCTATAATCCCAGCAATAGGTGGTCAGTGCAGGAGGATTGATTGCCAAGACGCTTGAGGCTGGCCTTGACTACACAGTAAATTCACGGTTAGCCTGAAATACAAAGTGATACCCTGACCCAAACTTCGCCCATAAAAGAATAACTTCAAAAAAGATTGCCACTTATGAAAGACCTTCGATTTGGTAAAAATTTATAGCTCTACAGTATAATAAAAATATAGGACAGTCATGGGGAACGGGAAAAGAATCAAGAAGCCAAATCACACCTTCCCATGAGCCAGCCAGCATGTGGTCTGGGAGAAAAGAAGACCAACACCTTCTTTCCTCCCCCAGTAAGCAACTGGTTGATTCAGAGGAACTCAGGTTGAGATGATAGCAACTGAAGTAAAAAAGAAAACACAAAAACAAAAACAAAAACAAAAAACAATACTTGTATTGTTTGATTGACTTTGCAGGCCTAAAGCTGGTAGCCTGAGCAACTATTTGGAGGATAACAATATACATTATAGCAACTGTGGGGAATTTCCTTCTGTCATGTATCTGAAATCTAATGTTTTGTTCCATTTTATTGTTTTGCTTTATTCCTGTGTCTGGCAACCTGAGCAACTATTCTGAAGATAACAATATGCAATATAACAACCATCATTAAATTCCTATCATCTTGTTTTGAAAGCCTTTATTGCCATTGTTTTTTGTTGTTGCTGTTACTGGTGTTGTTTTGCTTTTGTTGTTTTTTTTTTGGTTCATTTGCTTATTGACTTTTCTGTTTTTTTCTCTTTAAAAATATATATATAACAACATTAATATATCTTTTAACCAAAAAGGTCAATAACTTACATAATATACATGAAAGAGATTCAAATCCCACCTTTCACGAGACTGTACTATTATTAGAGAGAATGACAAATGGATCTCAGGAAAGGAAGGCAATTTTCAGTGGGCCCACATATATACTGATTCATGATAGAGCTGATGTTATGTGTCTCTGGAGGAAATAAAAATCTGTTTCACTTATATTCAGGGAGAAAGAGGTATGTACTTGGAAATCTGCATTGTATACCCTTCTATGTACAATAATTAACTTATACACTGGAATGGAAAAGATAAACTTGAATTCCTTGAGAATTTATAGTAAAATAAGTTTTAGATATGAAAAGTGTTTCCTCAGAAGAAAATCAACTAACTATAAGAATTAGAAGTATAAATTGAAATATATAAAAATTGTGAGAAATAAGAAAATTTGTTGTGTACACAGTATAAAAATTTTGTGAAGAGAATAAAGACCAATGAACACAAATCTCAAAAAATGACAACATATCTAACTCAAGAGAAAACAGAAAATAAGAAGCAAGTGTTTCCTGAGAAAATCATTGAAAAAAATGCAAGTGAAGAAGAATATAATAAGGAAGTAGGCTTATTCAAAATACAGAATAAATTGATACACTCTACATCCATTTCATTTACTTTGGAGTTTACCAAAATCTGCAGACCACTGACTTCTTTCCACTGTCTGGAGAAAGTACAATGCTATTATTCCTTGAGATAGATGAGAGTCTTTTCAAGTAAGCTTGAAAAATTCTGAACCACATGACCAATGGAATGGGTGAGAAAGCACTTTGCCCTTGATTCACATGTCAGCACAGTGAATAGTGAAAGAGAACAACAACAACAACAACAACAACAAACCATGAAAGTATTTATCTTGGCACTTTTTAGAATATTTGCTTATTGAAAATTCCAAAGGAGGAAACTAAAAGATCACTGTTCATAGAAAATCACACATGGTAAACTTAGGAAGAGTCACCAGAGTGGGAGAGTGATCTTCCATGGGGCAAGTGAGATCTGAGTCAGGAAGGTTTCCATCACCTGGATACTCTCATCCATTGCCCAAGGCCCAGTGATGAAACTTTCTGAGTATTCCCAGGATATGGCACAACCATGCAAATTTGCAATTTGGAGTTCACAGCCTCAGTCATTCACAGGTTTTTCCTTAGGACCTAACTAATAATTGTTTGCAGAAACCTCTGCAGTTTTGCAGAAACCACAAATACCCTTTCAAAATTGTTTTTCTGGCAGGAGGTTTGCAAATAGTCAATCCAAGCATTTTTTTGGTTCTCCTTGCTGATGACTAGCTGCTATAAGCCATCTTTCACAGACACATCAGCATTCTGCATCATATCAGCTGCTGAACTGAGTGTAGGCATTTCCAGTGCTCTCTGTTTTGTTC
Organism: Cuniculus paca; assembly: GCA_004365215.1. NCBI lineage: Eukaryota > Metazoa > Chordata > Mammalia > Rodentia > Cuniculidae > Cuniculus > Cuniculus paca. The sequence continues at coordinate 1,026 of RJWT010017458.1, read as the reverse complement.
TTTGTAAAGTGCTAAGATCCCTATGATGCTGCCAAAATGTCATGCACCTCTAAAGCTTTAAATCGTTCAACTGTGGGAGACATTGCATATTTAGGGTTTAAACTATAAAAATGGGCATTTATAGGTATTTTTCTTACCATATCTGAAATTCATGGTTTTTCTCAATAGTGTGTGCTCTAGGAATGTAACCCTTGTGAATTTCTGGAGTCCATTACATTTACATTGTTATTATTGTTAAGTCTCACCAAGAATTTTGAAAATAAAATGTATTATAAATGTTTAAACACTAAGTTACCATTAAGAAAGTATAAATTTAATTTATATCAGCATGGGCTTCATACTGAGTTGAAGGTCAGCCTGAACTACATAGACTCTGGTCTCAAAACAATACCAACACCACCACCACCACCAACAACAAAATTACTTCTAAATTTTTCTTGGCTTGGTCAGATATAATCATTTTCCACTCCATGTTTAACTAGGAAAATCATAATCTTATGGTTAAATCATGAAAATAAATTAGTAAGTCCTTAAGGTAATTCACATTTTACACAAGCAACTTGCTACCAAAGAAGCAAAGGGAAGCTGGTTGGGGAGGAAGGCCGCTTCACTGCAGTTCACAAAAACACCCACACTCAGAAGGTTGAACACACTCTGGAAGACATATGCACAGCACACTGTGCCCACGCAGCCCAGGGCAGCTCAAGCATGGGTGGTGAGACAGGGAAATATGAGTCGGGTCATTTAAATCTGGGGCCTTTTCGAACAAGAATAGGAAAGGAGGAAGTTAAGTTATCACTATTTGCAAATGACATGATACTCTACATAGAAGACCCACAAAACTCCATAGAAAGACTTCTGGATGTCATAACCAAATTCAGTAATGTAGCTGGGTACAAAGTCAATACTCAGAAATCAGTTGCATTCCTGTACACAAACAACAAACACACTGAGAGAGAAATAAGAGGAACCACACGCTTTACAATAGCACCCAAAAAAATGAAACACTTAGGAATCAACCTAACA
>RJWT010017457.1:0-19490 GCA_004365215.1 Cuniculus paca | reverse complement strand
TTTGTAGGTAAGTTTTTAATTACATTTTCAATTTCATTAACTGATACTGTTATTCAAAATTTTTATATTTTCTTGATTTAACTTTGGTAATTTATATATATCTAGGAATTTGTTCAATTCTTCTATGCTTTCCATCCTATGTGAGCAATGATTTTTAAAGCAGGTATTGATGGTCTTCTAAATTTCCACAGGATCTATAGTGATTTCACCTTTTTCATTCCTCACTGCATGAATATGATTTTTTTCTTTTTCTTTTTCTTTTTTTTTTTGTTTTTTTGATAAGGTTGGCTAAAGGTTTATCAATTTTATTTATTCTTTCAAAGCACCAACTCTTCAGTTCATTCATTCTTTGTACTGTTTTCTTATTCTCAATTACATTAATTTTTGCTTTGATCTTTAGAATTTCCTCCCTTGTACGGGCTTTGGGCTTGACTTGCTCTTCTTTTTTCTAGAAGCTTGATGTGACACATTAGGTTATTTGTGCTTGTTCTGCTTTCCTGATATGAGATTTCACTGTCATATATTTCCCTCAGGACTGCTTTCATTGCATCCCACAGAATCTGCTATGTTGTATCTGAATTGTCATTTAATTGTAGATTTTGTTTAACTTCTTTAATTTCCTCTGTGAACCAATGGTTGTCCAAGAGGGTGTTATTTAAGTTCAATGTGTTTATGGAGTTTTTGTGGTTTCTTTTACCATTAATTTCCAATTTCATTGCACTATGGTCAGACAATATGCATGAGATAATTTCAATTACTTTGTACTTACTTAAGCATGTTCTATGGGCTAGTATATGGTCTGGTTTATAGACCTTGCTGTGTGCAGCTGAGAAGAATATATATTCTGATGTTGGGTGGAACAGTGTAAATGTCTAAGTCCATTTGTTCACAGATTTGGTTCAGTTCTGATATTTCTTTGCTGATTTTTTGGCCTAGTTGATCTATCTCTTTGTGACAGTGGGTATGAACCTCCCTTGTTACAATTGCTTTATTGTTTTTGATTTTTTGTGTATGTTAATATTTGTCTTATATAGTTGGGTGCTGCCATATTTGGTGCATGTATATTTATGATTGTTATCTGTTCCTCTGAAAATTTTCCCCTAATAAGTATGTAGTGATTATCTTTTTTGGTCATTCTTGGTTTAAAGTTTACATTGTCTGCAAATAGAATAGTTATTCCTGCTTTTTTCTGGATTCCTACTTTATGGACTATTGTTTCCCATCCTTTGATTTTCATTCTATAAGTTTCTTTTTAAGTTAATGTGTTTCTTGTATACAGCATATTTTTGGATCTTGTTTCTTGATCCATTCTGCCAGCCTGTTTCTTTTGTTCGGTGAATTGAGGCCCTTTACATTGATGGTTATAACTGATACATATTTGCTTATTTTTGACATGGTATTTTCCTGCTTTTTTTTTTTCCTTCTTTTTAACTGCTTGCCTTGCCTGGTGGTTTCCTTCTATTGTTGTTCTTGGAATTGTGGTCATTTTTTATCTCTAGCTAGAGTATCTTTCAGTACCCTTTGTAGGGTTGTTTTGGTGGTCATGAACTTCTTCAGTTGTTCTTTTTCATGAAAGTATCTTATTTCTCCATTAATTTTGAAAGATAGTTTTTTAGGGTACATCAATCTGGGCTGTAAGATGTTTTCTTTTAGGACTTGAAATACTTCTAAGTTCTTCTTGACTTTGAGAGTTTGTGCTGAGAAATCTGCCATGATTCTGATGGGCTTTCCTTTATAAGTGATCTGTTTGTTTTTTCTGATAGCTTTTAATATTTTGTTCTTGTGCTGAATTTCTGGGAACTTTATTATGTCTGGGTGTAGATTTATTTTAGTTATAGCTAATTGGAATTCTATATGCCTCACTAGTCTGTATGTCAGATTCTTTTCCCATGCTTGGGAAATTTTCTGCTATTACTTATGAAAATAGTTTTTTTATGTTATTTGTGTTGACTCCTGCTTTTTGATTGACACCTATCAGTCATATTATTTTTCTATACATCATCTTGCAGCTATTGAATTCTTATTTCCTGACCCTTTGTAATTTTTAAGTGATATTGCCTTTCATTATCACTAGCTGTGATCCTGTCTTCAAGGTGTGAAAATTTATCTTCAGTTTTGTTCAAGCAGTTTTGTCAGCTTTCAGTGGATTTTTTAATTTCCTGGATATCTGTCTGAATCAGTTCCATGCATTTTATTTCTTTCTTACATTGATCATTCATGGTTTCCATCCTTTCTCTATCATCTTCTATTTTATTACCTATTTTTACTCTAGATTTGCCAAGCAATTCCTTTATGAATATGGACATTTCCTTTTTTACCTGAGATTATTTCTGACATGATTTCCTCTATGGCCTCATGGATTTGTTTCTTTATTTCAGTTGCTATCACTTCAGATATTTCAGAATATGTCTTCCATTTTTCTCTATCTTGCTGTTTCCTGAACTTTTTCTGAGTGGGCTAGAGGTCTGAGGTTGCATTTTGCTTCTGCATCTTGTCATTTTCTATTTTTGGAAAAAATTTCATTTTGCTTTCTTTGTTGATTCTTGTAAGTTTTTGTAGTAGGTAACTATATCACCAATATCAAGGCCTCTCCAGGAAAAGTCTGTTCTTCAGGGATATCTTCTGTGTATAGGGGGTTCTTGGTTTGTGTCTGTCCCAAGATCCTACCTTCTCAATTAAGAGTGGGATATTGGTATCTGTTTGACTCAGTCCCCAGTACTTTGGGGTTGGGCTGTGGTAAGGTTATTACCCCAGAGCTTCCCAGTATTGGTACAGATATGAGAATAACTGATTACAGTAGATACTGCATCCTAGCTACAGTAGTATAATTAGTAATAACCATAATATCAAGCACAGTTTAGAAACTAACAAACTGTAGTAATTATTAATTTTGAATATTGACCCACAGTAGCAAAATCTATAATTATATAACAAAATTGATCATAAATTAAGAGCTTGTATGCAAAGTGGTTTCCTTTAGTATAGAGTGTTTCACCCTGTGATGTGGAAAATTTAAGGGGATTGTGTAAAACAAAGATAACTTAAAAGGAACCAGGAACAAGGCTTGAGGACAAAGGGTGATCATGCAAGCTTGGAGAAATTAGAGAAGAGAGCAGAAAAAAAAGAATAAGGGAGTAAGCAAGGAATTATCTGAACTTGGTCTCTGGGTTTGGGGAATGGAATTATTTTTCTGTGGTTGAAGTTCTCTCCAGCCATTTAGAAAAGAAAAAAAAAAAAAGGGAGAAGAACAAACAAAAGAAAAAAGGAAAAGAAAAAGAAAAAGAAAGGAAAATAAAAATGACTGATAAAAAAGACCAGAAAAAAAGGAGTGGGGAGAAAACAGAAAGAGGAAGCCCTATCTGCCTGCTTGTATTCCATGCATCTTTGTCCCCAAGCACAGTGCTGGTTCATCGAACCTACCACCTGTTGGCTTGTATTGTTAATGTTGCTTTGGACTTTTCCATCCTGCTAGTCCGGCCTGTCCATTGTATGTGCCCTAACTGGAGTTCTACTGTGTGGCTGTTGTTCCCTCAGTTGCCTGGTCTCACAGTGTAGAGGGGAGAGACCGGTCACCCGGATTCCTCCCGCCAGGTCAGTTGCCAGGTATTGGATTTTTCCAAGGCTAGTTGCTGGTTGTTAATCTAAATTTATGTCAGAACTTATTTTTTACAAGTCATATAGTGTAAAAAATTCAAGATGAAAATTCCTTTCAAAAAACATAACCAAACCAAATATATATTCAAAAAAATTGCTAAATGTAGCAAAAGATAGATTAGAAAAGAAACAGAAGAGAAGCAGAAACAGTGAAACTGCAAGTCATAAAATACACAAATAAAAACAAATGTGCCTGTTGTTACAAAAACAATAAATAATATCGCTCCTTTTTAACAACACAAAGTTTATAAATTGACTAAACATGTTAGTGTTAAAATAAAACAATTTCTAAGTTTAAATTCAATTCTTCACACCACAGTATCTCCTATATACAATGAGAGTTAAGTAAATCATGAATGTTACATCTTTTTTAGAAAAGAATCATATAAAGTGAGAGCTAAACTACCTAAATAGTTTATGATTTTATGTTACAGATAATTAAACATACAAAGTATAGTGGTGGAAATATTTGATTAGTGAAGTTCAGTGGCCTAGTATAGTGCCTTTTAACTCTGTTCCTTGGAGTGCTAATGAATTTTACAATTTCTTATTCTGGGGCAAATATGCATTTGAAAGACTAAAACAGCTTTTTAAAATGTCACATAGCTCAACAAATTATACATAAACAATAAATGTAAACAGCAGCCCAAAATAAGCAAACAAAAAAATTTCCCTGGCATAAGTCTATGAAAATTGTAGGAGTTATTTGACCTTTGAAAAGCAATTTTTTAATTTGTAAAATGCCAGGTTATTGTTAGCGTATGAATCCAGGACTATTCCCCCAAAGGCCCCTGCATTAAAGGCGTGGTTCCAACTTAGTGGTCTTTATTTTATTTATTTATTTATTTATTTATTTATTTATTTATGTATTTATACCAGGAATTGAACTGACAACCTTGTGCTGGCCAAGCAGGTGCTGTGCCACTGAGCTATATCCCTGGTGTTGAGTGGTCTTTAAATGTAGAAGAAACATTTAACAGGTAGGGACTGGTGGGATGTTTCATGCCATTGGGGCCATTCACAAGGTGTGGGAGCCCAGTCTTATCCACTTTTTCATTCCGGACCATAAGGTGAATGAACAGCTATGCTCTGCTGCATGCTGCTTCACCACACACACAGAAGCAACTGACTCCCAAATTGTCAGCCATAATAAACTTTTGCTCTTGATAATTTGATTATCTCAGGTAATTGTCATTCTACCAGATAGCTGACTTCCACAGTTATTTTGTAGATTTCCTATATCGAATGTAAAGTACACAGTACCAAACAGGTACTGGCTTCCTATCTATGATCCCATTCTGCAAAGATTAAATGACTGCCTCTAATGGAGTTCAAATTTTCAGAAGCTTGGAATCATCCTCCCTATATATACTCAAGAAATAATACTGTTCATTTTTTCCTAAACAGGAAAAGTTTGGCAAAGTTAAATCACAAAAGTACATCAATGCCAAGCACAAAAGGCTGTTAGATCATCCAGTTTGTGATACTCTGTATCAACTATTGGCAGAGAACTTTGGGGATTGGCTCTTGCATATTGGTGCCCAATGCATACAAATTCTCTTTAAAGAGTGTCATGCCAGTACAGTTCTTGGGTACTCTCTTTTTCAGAATAGTCAAATACAGGATAAAAAATTCTCACTGCATCTGGTTTAACTGGTGGGAATAAGTTCGCATGTGAATGCAAATGCTGACTCTGAATATTCCTCTATAAAAAATTAAAAATGTGCACTTAACACCAACGGTTGAGATGTGACAAGAATCCCCCTAGCCTCTGTCAACAGTAACACCCATTCATTTACACCCAACAATCTGTATAGTGCAAAGGTATAAAACAAGAGAGACAGGCATAAAAGAGAAATTTTACTATTTTTCCTAGAACTTCTCTTTTTTCTCCAAAGAAAATATCATTGCTCCAAAGAAAAAAATACCAGGCTTAATATTCATTATACAGACATTTTTCATGGAACAGCAGAGTGGAACAAATCATCCTTCATGCATTTATGAGCACATGTGTATAACTTTCTTTTTTGCAGTCCATGTCAATAAGCTCTACTAGTATTTTGTTATTTATGCTTTGTTTAAAAATAGTAAACATAATTTTATAGAACCTTTGTATGCAAATCTATACATAAACATGGGCTAATTTCCATTTGAAGCCCATTTGATTACCAGAAATAAATTAATAGTATTAAGAGTCAAATAGAAATAAAACAGGAAATTGATAGTTCAAGAAAGATTCAGTGATGCAGAAAATGCCCAACTGAGAGTTAAAATGTTGCTAATAGGTGCATATTGGTGCTTTGATTTAGAAATTTCTCCATGACATTTATCTGTGAGGCAAGAATTAAAAATGTTTCATCATTTTTTCAGTAAGTTGCTGCTTTGCTCTCTAATTTGCTAATATGATACTCTTTAAATTGAGTATTTATCTACATTACACTAAACATACAGATGAAAATGAAAACATTCAGTCAATCATTCAGCTATTTGTTAATATGCATTTGGCATCACTTAGAAAAGAGTTATTAAAAATCATTAAGTATAGTTTCCATTTTTATTTATATGTTTGATGCTATGTAAGTATAATCATCATACAATAAAAGCTTCATCTTTGTAATTATTTTAATTTTTTTTGATATTTTATACACCATAAATGACAGCTTTTTGCCCTGATATATTTATTTTTTCTGATTGCTAAATTGTTAACTTTATTTCTCTTTGACTATTGAACTCTAATCTAAATTTTTTCCATTAGTGTTTTGATTTTTATTTCTCTCATTTCAGTTTTCCTAGATAGGAAATTTGAATATATATTTTATGACTCTTTCTTTCTTATTTCATTCATTCTTATATAGAGTCAGTTGAAGAGATTTGAATTCCTAAAATAAATATAAAGATAGATTAAAAGTATTAGAGAAATGAGCCAGGTATCTGAACTTAGTGAGTCACTATAGGAGGGCACCAAGTTTCCAAAGAGTAGAAGATAATAGTGAATCATTCAAGTTCATCTAGAGAAGTGGTACTCAGGCTGGTATTTTTCTTGCCTAACACAACTAATGGCTTTGACACTCTGATGAGTAACAGACAGCTATTTTTCACAGTAGAATGGATATCGCACACCCCACTTTCTATTCCAACACAGGACAGTTCCTGGTTCAGAGTGCAGTCACCCAGACAATCACTTCTTGATGGAATTTCTTCATGCATTAGTACTGCCCAAGTATTTCTTTGCTTTCTGATTATTGAATTCAATACAGGCATAAAGTTGAAAGAAACTAATACCTGGTATGCATCAAATATTTTCTTTGTTCCAGACCAGTTGAGCATTTTCCAAGTATTGTCTCATTTAATTTCCAGTATGTGCTCCATTTTATGGATGAGGAAATTAAGGTTTTAAAAATACCAAATGTTTTGGTCAGTTTTTCATTGTTATGATTAAATACCTACAAAAATAAACTTAAGGAAGGAAAGATTTACTTTGGCCCATGGTTTCAGAGGTTTTAGGCCTGGTTGGCTGAATCTATTTCTGTGGGTCTGGAGTGAGGGAAAACATCATGGGGAAAGAGTATGGCAGAGGAAAGCTGGTCACCTCCTGGTAGTCAGGAAGAAGAGAAAGAGAGAGACAGAGGCAGAGAGAGAGCGAGGAGTCAAAGAAGAGACAAAACACAAGATACAGTTTCCAAGGTTATGCCTTGGATTAATCCACTGATGATGAAGCCCTCATTGTCCAGTTTAACCTGTGAAAACCCCACCTCTGAACACAGGAGACTTTGAGGGGACATTTTAAGTCTAAACTTTAACATTGAATAATAGACCCAAGATAATAAGCTAGGAGTTGTGAAAATGGCTAAACTGGTGTGCAACACTGAAGTGTCTGGGTATGATTAAGACTTTACCATACCTAAGAATTTTCTGGGCTTCCACGGCAGAGATTTTGACTCTATAGGTATGAGACGAGGCCTTCAAATCTGCATTTTACAGCAACTGGTGATTTTCGTGAGGTAGAAGTAGAGCCAAACTTCAAAATGTATTGACTCCCAAGTACTTACTATTTTTTACTATGAAAAGATCACTTTTCATCCAGAGGGGTCCACAATCATATTGGATTTCCTAAGGCAGATAACAGAAAAGCTCCCACCAAGCAACATGTCTGTTTTTCAACTCATTGAAATTTCAAAGATTATTTTGACTGTGGCTGCTCCTTGTGGAACACTCTTGAGCACAATATTCTAGGGTCATTCTCTCTAGTATGTCCTCAAACAACCTATCTGGTAGGTATTATTAGTAACTCTACTCATATTAGGAAACTAGCAAAGAGATAGAATTTGAAAACTAGTTTGGCTTTGGAGATTATGCTTTAATATGAATCCATGATACCATTTCTTGAAGTTATTTGGCTGAAAAAGAAGCAGACAGTCAGGACTTTCTGGAACTGGTGCAATCTGCTTTGACATATGCTTAGCGATAGAGTGAACACTGTGAGAATGGGCTGCTGGACATTTGACCAGATGTTTGTTCAGAACTAAGGTCAAGAAGAAAAAGGGGGAAATAGTTCGGCAGCCTTTAGAATATTGGAAATATCAAAACTCTTTTCTCACTTAATTTGCAAATTTTGTGAGACATTATAGGTCAGGTACTCTTTTGCAGTCTCTAAAGCAAAGGTTATTCTTTTATAGGGTGAAATAAACATACAAGACTTTACCAAGTTTTATTAAACCAAGAAAGAAAATTTTCTCTTAAGCAAAATTAATGCAATTGACTTTATTAAGGTTTTATTTTCATTGAAACCTTGAAGATGAATATATAACATCATTATGTGAATTGTCAAACTATAATCTTTTATCAACTTTGTTAAATTTTTGCTTCAGATTTCTACTTTCCTTTAGTTATATTCATGCCTTCAGCTTGTTGACATTCAATGTCTTTTATGCCTCACTGTCTTCCTACCTCCAGAACTAAGAATGTTGGTACAAAAACAGGAGTTCTAAGAATATGTATTAAACTGTATTGGGTGTCTCCAACATAACTTATACTGTGACAAAAATTATGCAAGATACTAAAATGTGTATTCTCAGCTTTCAGGTTGCATTTAGTCTACCTTGAGCTCGGCTATTTTCATTAGTCAAGGTTTCAGGATGTCAGATTATCAATTTGGAAGGGAAGATTTATTTGAGAATAAATGATTCGATAAATAACTAAATCATTGATCTCTTTCTCTTTTCTTTTTAGATGAAAATCTTTTTATTTTTAAAACAAAGCTTTATATATATATATATCCAAAATGTTATTCAGATAAATGTCCTTGAAGGGGTTCAAGGAAGCATTCTTCATGAGGATCTGAGGGTGCTTCAATGCTCAGTCAAATCTCTTCATTCTACAGTTGAGACTAGTGAGGCCAACAGAGATTAAGAAATTGACTTCTTAAGGGCACATGTTAGTGAAATACAGAATAGAAACTAGAAATATGCGTATAAAAGTTCACCCTTATCCATGGGGGATACAATCCAAGACCATCAGTGGAAGCCTGGAACCACAGAAGATACCAAACACTATAGATATTGTTTTGTTCCTAACATACATGCCTATGATAAAGTTTAATTTATAAATTAGGCACAAAAGATTAATAACAATAAATTTCAGTAACATGCTGTTAGAAAAATTATTTTAAGAATTATTTTTGGGGTTTTCCACTTAATATTTTCAGACCTCGATTGACAGTGGATAACTGAAACCATCGAAAGTGAAACCATAGATAGGGGAAGACTACTGTATATATATTACCTCCCAATTCTATCACAACTCAGGCTGATTAAGATAAAAGTAAAGCCCAAAATGGGCTTTCACTATGGCTGGATACTATAGTATGAACAAAACACACAAGTCAAGTCTGAAAATGTGGGAGTCACATGGACCATTAAAATGAAGAGGCCAAATTACAAAGGGAAAATAATCCAGGACAAGAACCTCAGATGTGTCCTGAGATGGGCTGACTAAAGCTTAAATTTTCTGCAGCTACTGAAGAACATGTGTAGGAGTCTCCTGGGTAGTAACCACAGAAAATTATCTTTTAATGAGAGGTGTATCTCTGATTCCAAGGGCAGCCTGCTGCTCAGAGTCACAAGTCCAACATCTAACACTTTTCAGATTATGTATTTCAGGGATTCAAGTTCTAAAACATAAGGTTTTAATTTATAAAGTAAAAAATATACCACTGGCAGGCAGTCTTCCTTTTGTCCTTTATAAGAGACTAATTTCACAGTTTTTACTAAGGAATGCAAGACTTTTATGTCTTCTTTTATAGCCTTTAACCTGAGACATGGCTTCTAACTTGCCTTCATTTTCTACCTTTTCCCTATTTAACCTTATAAAATGCTTCAAATCATTGCATCATTAGATAATTCTTAGAATAAAGTTGTTTTCCAAAAAATGCAATGGTGAATAAGGAATCTAGTCTTGTATTTTAATAAAGATTGAGCACTTTCAGATACTCTAGTTGCAATCTCTTAGGATCCTGTCATAGAGATCTGCTGAGGGAACAGTTCCTGGTAAACAATTATTTGCTTCATTATGATGATATTCAGATGCCCACTACTGCTCCAGAATTGCTGAAGGTTTTTCTTTCTGTAGGTGATTGAGTTGTCATTCCAAGTCAGGCCAAGACTAGGGGCACAGCAATTCAGAAACAGAGCGTCTGTTTATGACATACCTGGTTGGTAGATGTACTCTGGAATTTAATTTTACTACTGCCAATCTCTTGACTTTTAAAACATAAACACTGATCTTGGAGAATAGAAAGGGTGGGAGTTTGTGATTCAGCTTCATGACTTTTCCCCTTACTGATCAGGAAAGCTTACATACAATATAAACACTGGTGATTATGAAACAACAGCACATTCAAAGGGACAGAGATACATGCTTTATAAAATTCTATAAAGTTTTAGTCTCTTTATACCCAAGGTCTGTCCAACATTGTTTTTTGTCCAACATGCAATCCTTCTTCATCAGCTAATGTGAAATACACATATTCTCCCTCCCATGAAAAGTACCACCTTTTTTCTTGCATTTCAATTCCTTTGACTGTAAGTGACTGGCTGCTTTTTTCTTAAATACTCAAGCTAGCAGAATATGGCATAAGGTATACCTATCCAAATTAGCCCACTGCAAATACAAACAGAGAAGTTCTAAATATTGCTTTTGATCATTTTCTCTGTAGTTTGCTGTTCATACAAATGCTTTGCATATGTTGATTAAATATGCACTTTCCACAGCCTGGGGAGGCAGAGCCCCTCACAGCAGACCAGTGTAATCTGGTCCCAGGAGACTGCAACACTCCAAAGGGGCACTGTCACACGGACTACCTGCTTCAGCTTGTCTTCACAACAATGATCGCCATATGTGAAACTGCAGGAAAACAGATGCTGTTTTTCCATTTGTGAAATCAAGTTGCTGGAAAGTAGTCAGGTTTCCAATGTACGAAAGCTCATCTAATCAACCTACGGAGACAGCGTGAGCTTTCTCAGAAATATTTGACAACATTCCCTAGTATTGGTGACTAGAAACATATATGAAATCATAGTTCCAAAGTGATCATCATTTCCCTGTACTCCCGTTGATGATATCTAAATGATGGCTACAAAGGGGGTCCTTGCTTTTCTCTAAGGCATGAAATATGCAACCCAGTATTCAGTTGCAAAAGGAATTTCAAGGTATAGTCTAAATTTAGGGCAAATTTATTCAGCATCTTTACTATTACATCAGTTCTTAGGTAGTGAGGGTTATTTTGCATCCATGACTAGGAGCAGAAACAAAAGGTATGTATAAAAGAAGACAATTTTCTCTTTGTCAGTTCAGAAGTAAATCTCCAGAAGAGCCCAACCTTGGTGTTATGTGACCCATTCCACCTCACTCTTGCCCAATATTCAAGGATTCATCATACTTACCTTTTGTGAAGCAGAAAAGTGTACCCTGGATGCTTGTAAAGTTCATTTTCATTCACAAAATGTGACAAATTTCTCAGAGACAGTGACCAAAGCAAAAAAGAGTTTGAACTCCAGTTAGCTAGAATATATAGGATACCATGTTAAAAAGAAAAGAAATGCTTGAGCAATATAGTCACAAATCAAACTATGATATTAACTTACCTGCAATTAGCACTGTTTTTGAAATTATAGAAAGACATGTACATGAAACCCTAATGTAAGCAATGCTAAGTTCCTATCTAAGGAATCTGGTTTCTAATCCTTTGTCCATCATTACTTCCTAATTTTATTATAGCTTGACTTTCAATGACTCTATGACATAGAAGTAGTAATTCATCAAAGGTAGGCTTTTAGAAGTAGAATTCTGTAGACTTTAAAGATAATAATAATTTCTGTTCTTTCTTCCTCATATGCTAGTCCTGGACACCCTTGTGTCCTGATATGAAAGATTCAACTTCCTGGAAAGTTTAAGATGACTATATAGCAATTAAAAGATTACAAGCACAAAAATTGCCTGAAAATTATTTTCTTTGTTCAGAAAACAAAGACACTATGCATACTTAGAATAATGCAGTTTTGTTATCACTTGTGCTTGGTTTTGAAATGTGGAAATTCAGTAGGAGGATGTTATTTCCCTAGGAAATAAACAAGAATATGTTGGACAAGCATAAAGAAAAGAAAGCATAAGGCATTTGCAAAGGTGATGAAGTTTAAATTCATTTGGCTGCAAGAAATAGAAATTCAGTAAGGAAGAGTAAGATAGAAGAAAAAGCTTGGTAAGTAGAAGGCGGATCTTGAAGTTTCCAGAGAGATGGTCTTCTAAGGGGTTTGGAGGTGTCTCTGAACAATAAAAGATGGAGGTGGCTTTTTGAGGTAGTGAATCACAGTCAGAGCTATGCTTCATGCCACTCAAGTGTGCACTGTGCTTTGAACCTACAATGGGGCAGCACATAGTAAAACCTCGGTCGAAGGATGTTTCTGTTTGTGAACAATCTAGTCGGCAAATAGAAGCTTTTGGAAAAAGTTTGTTTCCTTTGGAGACCTCTGCATTGGGTGACTAATAAGACTGTGGCCATATTTCCCAGGATCATGGAATGAATTAAGTTTGTGGACCAAGGTATCACTGTACACACACATCAGAGAGAAGAACAGAGAATAATAATGTTGCAGTCCAAGAGGAAAGACCAGAAATATGAAACAGTTATAAATAAGTGCCATGATATGATTAAACACCAAATTGTGCAGTAACAACAACTTTCATAGAACTTTACAGTCTGCAAATCACTTTGATGGTATTAATCTCAGCCCTTCAATAAATACTAAATGAACCATCAACTCTTTGAAGTAAATAGGAAATGTAACGAATCTGAGAAAATCAAAATTCCATAGGCATTAAATATTGATCTGGAACTCAAAACCAGACCACAGAGGACCTTTTATTTTTTTGTAGTTGAATGGTACAGAAATTAAGTGAAATTGACTTTTTTTGAGTTTCTCTCTCACTAAATACTTTTGACAGATGAAAAAAATAGGTAAATCATATGAGATTATTAAGCACATATAAATATTTCTGTGAACAAAGTATTTATGAAGTGAATCTATGACAAGGTGTATCACTACTAATGGATGTGACAAAATTCTCTTTCTTAAAGATTTTGAACACATAACAGAGGTCATTTCCCCAGTCTTCTTGTGATTCTTAGGGGCACCCATGAACCTTTGAATAGATTGGCTTTCTGCTTTAATCATCCAAAACTGACTTTGTTGACTGAAATTCAATGAATGATACATAAAATAATTTCAGTAAATAGATAAAGTACAGCTCTATAAAATTTCTATACCTAGATGAACATTAGTCTGAAAGTTCTGGTGAGAATTTACATCAGAATCCTGGTTTGTTACCTCTTATAAATACTTCAGCATGTCACAGAACCTCAGTGAACATATTTTATATCTATAAAATTATAGTGACAATTTCTATCCCATCTACCTTTATCAAGCAAGTAAATGTTTGAAAAACTACTTTGATCAAATGTAAAACAGTGTGTGCAGTAGAAGTAGAAGACATTAGTTGTCCAGTCTACATATGTTGTGATTTCATTCACATCAATTAATAAAAAACAAATATTTTTAATATAATATTTTGATTCCTGATTCTTATATTTTTTGTCCTATTCTGTATTCTCAAAACACAAAGGATCAATACTCTTCAAGCAAAGGGGGGAAATTCTTCTTACGTCTCTAAAGGAGGCTGGGAAACCCACAGAAAAGTACTCAGCTATTCTGCTGGATGATGGAGAAACTAAGTAGCATGAATCCAATCTTGAAGAGCATCAGAACCCAGGTATACTGTGCATGACATGCAGCAAAAAATCTACGCCTCTCCACAGTGGTTTTTGCCTATGTGCTTCTGAGGTATTGGAAGACAGGCCCATGGCCCTGAGATACACATATTATGGCCAACTTTATCACCATCCCAAATCACATCTTGTAAAGAAGAAACCAGCCTTACTCCAATAAGCTTTGAAAGGCCTTTACTCTCCTCAGAATATAACCTCTGGCTCTGTATTTTTGACAGATTACAAGGATCTTTATAGGAAGAAAAAGACTTGCTTTCTATTGCCTACCAGAGGGACTGGGACACAATGTGTGTCCATAAATATTTATTGAATGACTGAACCATCATACTCTTAACCTTCCTAAAAATTAGGGGATACATGTAACGTCAGTTAGTAGAAGAGAAACCTGAGATTCATAAAGGGTTAAATCATTTGCAGTTCAGTATGGGAAAGTTCAAAATACAAACTAATTTCTTTCTTATGTCAAGGTCTTGCACATTCCTCTGTAGTTATTTTCTATACAATCTTTTAGATATTTCTTTGGATAAATAATTTGGACATTCATCAAATATTTAGCAAAGACTAGATTTTAAATGGAGTTGAGAAAAAGTCTATCCAATCTGATTTTATTCATTAAAATATAAAGCAAAGAAGTAACTTTTATGAATCATTGGAATTTTTTTTACTGACTTTTTTCAGGAGCTTAGGATCAGGTGTCAGCAGGAATGCCACACTCTCTCTTTGACCAGTCAGGGCTGGTCTCACACTCACTGACCCATGCACTTGCCCTAAATCGTATTTGTACATTCTAATTAGAAGAGAGTATTTTTAAGATAAAAACTGTACCTGGCAAATAAGGAAACATATTTGTTCTAAGTTTAATTAAGTAAGTCTGGGCAGCATCTTTGCAATATGGAGATTAACTGTCAAATTTATGTTAATATGATCTCAGAGAATGAGACTGCTATAAAAAGTTTCTCCCCTCACCCCTCACTTGAGCTCCTCATGTTGCCTTCCTGAAGTTTCTTTAAATTGCTAGCATAGTTTCTCAGTAAAATATCACCAGGTCAGTTCTGCTAAAGCAAAGCAGTTTACAAATTTCAAATATTATTGTAAAGATATTACAAATTTCAAATATTATTGTAAAGATATTAAGACAAATAAGCTGAAATCATGAGTATTACACAGAGAAAAAGCTGTCACAAGTGGTTTGCAGCATCTCATTGGAATCATTCAATGCCAAGCTCTCCTTTATCTGATTAACACAGGAATACGAAGATTTTCTGAGCACTCTCCGCATAATACAAAGACCCTTTCATACTCTGAATATCTCCCCTATGCCTTTTTTTGCAGGTGAAAAAGATGTGCCACCCAATTTTTTAATTTTGTGATTTAAGGAAAAAATGCTAACAGTTTGAATCATGAGTCGTGTTGTGGGGACTGAGTTAATTAAAAATCTGATGTATACATACAGCTGATCCTACTCACCCTAATGAAGAACATTAATTCTAGAGCATGTGTGGTTGTAGTCACATTGCTACAAATTACTGGGCTCTTTCCTTTATCTGTTTCCAAGAAAGTCTCCCCCTGTTAGTTAGGAAAAAAGAAAAATATGATGCCTTAGTTCTAGGCAGCATAAATTACACACATCAATCAGAAGAAGCTTAAATTAAAATACACATTTGGCAAACAAATATGAATATGTTGATCTCATCTGTGAATCAAAATGATTTAGTGCCTGTATTGACCCCCCACTGTTCAACATGAAGGTCACTGTGAGCAGCTTCTTTCTCATTGAGAAATGTTTTCGTGTCTTTTAAGGATGCAGTTTTATATACACTCTAACGTTCAATCTAACTAGTGATTCTTATGTAGAGAGACTGATTTATCTTATAAAGAAAATAGAGGCTCATTTTTATTTATGTAATCCAAAACAGATAGCTAAATTAAAATGGTGAAAAAAATACCAGTGGTTTATGGTTTCTGGACTGAGGATTCGCAAATGCGCTTATGATATTTTCTAATCTAGCAGAATACTATTTGTGAAATGGAATGCTACACCTTTCCAATATTGAGTTTTCATAAATCAGTCCATTCTTATCACCTACTATATGCATTCTTAGAGCACCCTTGAGGATGCCCATTACATGGTAAACCTTAAATGGAGGTGATTTTGTGTCTCCAGGTGCTATTTCTCACTCATACCTGTTGGCAAAGCAGGAGATTGAGTAAAGCAGTGATCCCCCGGACCAAAGCATGTTTAGTGTTATAATATATATTTTGAATATTCATTTTGCATTTTCTTGCTAAGATTTTGTTTCTCTAACTCCCCATATAATGTCTGTGTATATGCATTTAACAGGTTGCAACTCAATACTGTGCACCTCACAAATAAGTAGAAGAAAGCAAATAATAAGACTAAGATAAAACTGTGAACAACAGACCCACTTTAGTGTGGAAATAATAAGAAGAGCTTGGGAACTTGCTCATTTATAAATGTTCAGGCTCCATTCCCCCAAATTCTAATTTCAGGGGTCTGAAATGAAGCATGGATCTGTATTTCTCATGAGCTCTCTAGACATTTCTTATTATATGTTACTTGAAACAAACTTTGAGAAAGACTGGTAAAAAGAAGGATAGATGAAAAGAAAATAAAAGTTGCACAAATTTTTGGTTTTTAGAAGTTGGACAAATCATATCAAGAGATTAAGTCCAGAGTTGGGATGATCCATTTTTGCAGAAGTAATATTTTAGACAATAGAAAGCTAGATTCTAAAGGAACATAGCATGACAGCAGTTTTACATCAAGTTTTGTTTTGGGGGTGGGACACTAACGGAAATAAGGATTATCAGAAAAGGAAGACACTCACATAAGGCACCCTTTGGCCACAACTAAAAAATATCCCAGATTTTTAGCAAATTTCAATTTGAAATATTCAGTCCCATTACCTTCATATCATGTATAATGATTTTTTTAACTCAGGAAACGTGGTCATTACATTTCTTCTTAGATGCTTAGACCACTATGGTTCTTTATAGTCTAGAACACTAATAAGTGAACAGAAGAAATACATTGGCATAGGATGAAAGAACGATCAATGTAATTTTTTAGTTTTGTTGAGTGGTGAAGCAACAGTTTTGTCTATTCCTTATAAGGTGCAAGAGAGAAACAGAAAAGTCCTCAGAAAAGTAAAACGATGTGGTGAAAAGGATGCCGTGGAATATTGCACCTTAGGAAAAAAGACTGAGTCAGTTTTATCAAGATCCATGTTGATAGTTAAGATGGCCAAGATGAATGGATTGGTTGTTATGCAGTCTGTTCATTTGGCTCAGATAGGCACTGCGGAGAGTAACTTGGGTATAATTTTGCTCTGTGCTAATTAGAGTTGGTCAAATGATCCTCTGATGAATTTCCTCCCCTAGATAGAATTTGAGAGGATATACAACACAGTAATTATCTGGGGTGCCAATTATCCATGGGAGCATCTATACTGGATCCAGGCATGTAGAACATGGTCTCTACTTCTTAGAAATTTTCCTCCCCAACGAATGCAACCCCATTAAAAGTCCTCTTTTAGTGGGCATACAACCAATAGTGCATATGCTGATAGCATTGTCACATACAAACCTGATAGTTAGGCACGCCATTACCCAATTTACACATGCAAATGCAGTAATTGTGTGTACTGGGTGCTCAGGGAAACCTGGCACATGCCCAAAAGGAAGGTCTTTCAAAGTGTGGCCAACCCACCAAATTCCTCTTCCAGGCAACTCATGGTGTGATTTACCTTTGCCTCTATTATACAAAATTCTGTGGCATTCTGGGAGAACAGATATATGCTTTGTAGCCTTCCATGAATGGCTAAAACTTTTTAATCTGTATTTGATTAGGATATGTTTTAAATTCTTTTTCTCCAACTAATTGAAAAATTTTTGCCCTTTGTAGTAATTCACCATTTTATTTCTCTGCTAAAAAAAAAATAAATAAAAACGTCTAATTAGAAAGTACAAATTCTCTCATTATAACTGATTCTCATCTATAACTTGAAATGAGAATGATTATGGCTTGTTGTAATAAGTGATTTGCACTTTTAAAGAATGGAGATTACTGTTTACAGCTATGTGCACATGAGTTTACCCCAAGATTCACGGATTATTCTAATTTCCTAAGCTGCTGCAGAGGCAGTCATTAACTATTTCCTGCTTCTTTGTTTATGTATTTTAAATATTCTGGAGTCATTACACTACTCAGGCAGGAAAATAAGAGCAAAGTAATTTCAGAAATACAAATAGGATTCTAAAGTCATGGAAAGATTCTTAAGTTACCCAATAGTAACAGAAAGTAGTAATAGAGAAAAGTTTATTTAAAGTAGAGAAAAAAAGAGGTATTTCAGAAGTAAATAAAATATAACTTGAAAATAAAACACTATCCACTCAGTAAATAGTATGTTTCTACTATGTTCCATATACAGTCTTGAGTGTCCTTTTATCTTGTTGCTTCTTATCTGAGATGGCTGAAATTTTAAGATTTCATCCTATTTTATATGGTTTCCCTTTACTGAATGGAATTCCTCAAAATCCCAGATTTTATTAACCTTCTACTCATTTCACCATTTTCTCATAAGCCTCATCTTCATTTCTGACTCAGGTATCTCTGTCTACAGATTAAACTTATAAATTCCTCTTCTAGTTTCCAACAATATATTTGGAGAAATTTTATTGATACTCCCATCTGAGCATTCCAGGTAGACAGCAATGCAAATTGAGATATATCTTCGGGTCTTCATATCCTTCAGAATTTCCAAAATTCCACATGCTTGCTAGATTCATCTCTGAGTCTTCTTTGTATCTTTAATCCATACATCCCAGTGGTCATTCAGTTCAGTAATCTTGCAATTGAGAAATGTTTCATCTCAAATACATTGACTCAGTTTTCTTCTGCCTGAGTTGAAGCAAACATGATTTCCCTCCTGGACATTTATAGTGGTCTTGTAGTTGTATCTGTCTTTCCTATAGATTACTCTTTTCCCTCACTTTCTCATCAGGGTATCTTTCAAAAGTGCAGCTAGTTTATATACTGCCTTCCTTAAGTATCTTTGAAGAATCTCTGCTACATTTGGGCCACAGTCCAAATTCTACTGTTTTCTATTCCAGGCCCAGTTGCATCTGTTTGGTACCACTGAAAAACCTTCAAAGACATCGCTCAAGGCATTTCTTTTGTTGATATCGTCTTCCCTCTTTATTAGTGTCAGTCTCCACTCTTGCTTTTTTTCCTCATCCTTTAAGGTCTACCTTAAATATTTTCTCATATATCAATGTGTCGTGGGGCTTTTTCCAGCATTAGAATAAATATATTTCTTCTTTGTAACGATACTACTTCTTAACATATCTACTACCTATCATTTAATATAATAAATGTTGACAAATATTTGTTTTACTCTGATATGATATTTTGATATAAGAAATATAAATATAGGCTGAGGATCTAGCTCAGTGGCCTAAGCACCTGCCTGGCAAG